>JAOWBW010000877.1:0-27146 GCA_026119855.1 Campanula takesimana
TTCTTCACAACTTCTCAGATCCCCATCTCCATAATTGCCGCCGATCTCACTTCCGATACCACCACCACCATTCAGTCGCATCACAATAACCACCACACCCGCCACCACCATTAAAACCACAACCGCCATCATCAAACCCATTAACAAGTCTCAAAAATTCAGATTATTCAAGAACTTCAAAAACTCAAATTTCAAATCAAGCACTTCAAATTCAAAACTCCAGATAGAAAATTAATGTTGTTGCTGGGTAATATGAAGAGCAGGTTGTTTCTCAGCACAGAAAATAGAAACAAACCCAAACTGAAGTTCTTGTCTCTAAAAATAAAATTGAAATTGAAAATGCAAATCAAAATAATGGATGTTCAACGAGTCATCTTCCACCCTCACTCGCGAATCTGATGATGATGTCCTGCTGGCGGAAGAAGGAGGTGTTGGCCGGAATTTGTGCAGACAAGGATTTGTGGTAGACAACCGGTCGGTTTTTTTGGCCGGATAGAAGTGAGGGTTAGATTGGCGATGGGGGGCGTCGACTGAAAGAGATGATGTGTAGCCGGCATTACGTGACTAATTTACAGGAGGATCGGAGAGAGATTCAGGCATGGCATAAGAGAGAGAGAGAGAGAGGCTAGGCTTGAGAGAGAGATGGAGGAAGAGGATACATGGTAATTTTTTTGTTTCATCCTTTATTTAAAAAAATTGCAGTTGACCCCCTCGCTTAAATACATGCCTTGCACAGTTCTGTAATTGACAAGATTGCCATTTAAAAAGTCATATGCGAGGCACATGTATTTAAGTTCGTCAAAAAATAACGAACGTTAGTTTATTCACCACATTGCAAAAATTGACAAACTTAGGTGGCTGATTGGCACAATTTAACTTTCAGGTTGGGGATTGCAAATGTGAGACAAACACAGGTCACCAATTTGCAATTTTCCTTTTCTAATTCCTCTAAAACCCCTAGGACAAAAATTACCTTGGACACTTATGCGCGTTCTAACAACATTCAGCGTGCACTCCGTCTATTTACTCAGTGAGTTAGCTCTGAGTGTCATGTCTCATGTCTCAGACACTCTGGTAGAGAGAGATATGCCATATAAGGGGCACAATGGTTTATTTGAGGGCATAAGTATAAACACCCCGAATTTTCTTACTGTATCTGAGCATTTAATGGCATTAAATAACAATAATTAATACCTCAATTTAGGGTTCACAACTGACCCTTATTACATCATCAATTCAAAATAAATGCGGAAGCGTACTTAAAAACTTGTCTTGGCAGTAAACAACCCTAGCCATCAATGTACTTTAACTTACACCAATTAATAAGATTCTTAAAAAACTAAATAAGAATTCTTCAATCTGCCGTTCTTCCTACGGCTGCTCTCATTCTCTTGCCCTTCTACTTAATCCTGAAATAAAATTATAGAGAAGGGATGAGCGAACGAATGCTCAGTAAGTTCATACGTGGCCTCTCGGTTACTAAGGAGAGACGAACAGAACAATTACTATGAATAACTTTTACAAGGATAGGTCCAGTTACTTTTGATTCAAGACTGCAGAACAAACAGCCGTATTACTTTTAAGATTTTACTTTCAAAGGGTTATGGCATTACAATCCAAAGGGATTCATTCAAGTTCCGTCAATTCCAAGGTAACGTACATTATAATCTCATGCTAAAGGTACAATTTGTACACCTAGCTTTTTCCAAGCCATTAGTGTAGATCGTAACATATATGGTAATCCACACATATATGCTCGGGGTCTAGAATTATCCTTGTAATCAGACAATTCTTGAGAAGAGGGCATGTGATCACTCATGCAATCCCTAGTTTAAGGACGAGTCTTTTCTAACTGGACTGTCCCGTCAATGTCTTTCTAACTGGACATTGGCCACTCTAACAAGTAAGTGACTAACTTACAAGTTAGAATGAGAACATACTAAAGTACAAGTATGTGATAACGAGTTCCAATCTTCGATACTTAGTTAGATCAATGAGGACATCACTAAGTAAGGATTCTTCCAAAAGAACGTTAATAACGCGGATTTTATTCAAATACTATCATGCCATACTGATAGTCTAACTTGTAGAAAGAATATAGAGTTCCAATAAACAGGAGTTCAAATAACAGAAAGGAACGTAATCCCTTACCTGAATTGCTTTTCCTTGCAATCTCCTCTCTGTGCCAAATCTACAAGCACGAGTAGTAATTTACTTTTAGTACTCTCTTATAAGGTTAACTACTTTACTTAGTTAACTGAGAGATGCGTTTTTTTTACTCTTTACTTCGTACTCTTTTCCTTACGTTTAGATTTCTGACTTGGATTTGCGAGTCAGTCCTTTAACTTTAATATAATTGTAATTAAGTCCTTAACTCTGATTTAATTACAATTGGTCCCTCAACTGGATTAATTGCAAATTGGTCCTTCAACTTTTGGTTAATTGCAAATTGGTCATTCAACTTGGATTAATTTCGGGAAGGTCCTTTGACTTTGATTTGTTCATAAAGGTCCCCCAAGTTTCTTTTTAACCACTTAGAACCCTCTAACTCAAAGGCTTCCTTTTTATTTCTTCTAACTTTAACCTTTTTCAGTTTAATCCTTTTTCGTTAGGAAACTAACTGAATTCTTTTAATCTTCCTTCTTCTCGTTAACTTTCTAACTTTCAAGGCCTTTCAAGTACTTATTCTATTTTCTCAAGTTAGTTTTCTAACTTTTCAACAACTTTTTTGAAGATTTTTGTTTTCTTTTCTTATGAATTAACGAAAATATTAACTTCTCCGTCCCAATTCTTAACATTTTTAATCAAGAATTAAACCCAATCTCATGACCATTGCCGAATGATATTTATTCAAAATTCGTTGATTTGGTTTATCTTTCTAGTTCTTTAAAAATTTCTAAATCCCAAACATCAATTTTTTATACCCAAACTCAATAACAAAAATCATCAAAATCAACAAATGAGTCCCTCAGGTTTTATGGCCATTCTGCCGCCGAACCCCATTATGGGGAGAACCCCATATTTTCTTCTTTTTGTTAAACCTAATTCAACCTCAATGATTTTATTTGTTCAATCCCCAAGCATTGCATAGCATTAATCCATTCAAATCATGGTTATATAATCAAGCTTAAAAATAAACTATCATGAAGATCAACATCTTACCATAACATTTAGATCAAATAAATCAACCTTTTAAGATTTTGTCATTAAATCACTAGCATGCAAAACCCTAATATTATATTCTTAAATCATGCATAGTTTAAGTTCTAATAACCGAATTCATTGAAATAAATTTTAAAGATGGGGTTGACCTTACCTTGAGAATGATCGGATTAATCTTCAACGAATAAGTCGAAATCTCTCCTCCCTCCTCTCTCTGACTTTCGCCGGCGGCTTGGTTTAGGTTTAGGGTTTGTGTTTTGTTCTTTTTGATAATTAAGAATGTGAAAACCTAAAATTCACTAAACGGTATTTATACTCTTGGGTAATAGTTAGTTTGGGTTGGGTCTAATTAACTAAGTTCGGGCCAACCCAATTTTTCGGCCCACTCCTTAGTTAATCTATTAATTCTAATTTTTATTTAATTAAATTAATGTACCCATTTAAAGTAATTAAATAAATAAATAATTTTTTTTTGCGGTTATTACATTCTTACCCCTTAAAAGAAGTTTGTCCTCAAACTTGGAACAGTCTTAATCCGAGAAGATGTCCGGGTACAATTCACGCATTTCACTTTCTAGCTCCCACGCCGCTTCTCTTTCTGAGTGATTGCTCCATGCACTTTCACATAGGGAACCGTACGTTTTCTTAGACCTCGTCTTTTCTCGGTCGACGATCTTGATGGTCGTTCATCGTACGTCAATCTGCCCGAACTCTTAACTGCTTTGTACTCTATCACATGACTCGGATCATGAATATACTTCCTTAGCATGGAGACATGGAACACATTATGTACTCCAGCAATACCGGCGGTAACCCAATCGATAAGCCACTTCCCCGATCCTATCGAGAATTTCGAATGGTCCCATGTATCGTGGACTTAGCTTCCCTTAATCCCGAAACGCATAAAGCCTTTCGTGGGCGATATCTTTAGGAATACTCGATCCCCTGGCTGAAATTCCAGTTCTCGCCTTCTGTTGTCTGTGTAAGATTTTTGCCTACTCTGTGCAGTCTGTAGCCACTTCCGAATCTGTGTACCTTATCCGCCGTGACTTGTACAAGTTCGATCCACTTAACCTCTCTCACCAACTTCGTCCCAACAAGCCAGTGATCTACACTTCCTCCCATACAATGCTTCATATGGTGCCATCCCAATACTTGATTGAAGCTGTTGTTGTAGGCGAATTCACTAACGGTAAATGCTCATCCCACGCGTTGGCCAATCTAACGAAGTAGCCTCAGCATGTCTTCTAGTGTCTGGATAGTCCTTTCGACTGCCCATCTGTCTGTGGATGGAAACGCCGTACTCATGGTCAATTCTGTTCCCAATGCTTCCTGTAGGCTGTTTCAAAATTTCGAAGTGAACCTAGCATCTCGATCAGACACGATTGTGATCGGGATTCCATGCAACCTTACTATCTCGTCAATATACAACTTGGCCAACTTTCCAACGAATCAGTCTTCTTGATTGCCAGAAAATGTGCTGACTTCGTCAATCGATCTACTATAACCCATATGGCATCATACTTCCCTGCCATCTTCGGCAACCCACTTACAAAATCCATAGCAATGTTCTCCCACTTCTATTCGGGAATTGGTAATGATTGCAGTAACCCTGCTGGCTTCTGATGCTCACTCTTAACTTGTTGACACGTCAGACATTTATGCACATACTCTGCCACATCATTCTCATATTATTCCACCAATATGACCTTTAGATCCCTATACATTTTAGTACTCCCCGATGTACAGAGAACTTCGAGCAATGAGATTCTCTCAGTATCTCTCTCTTAATTTCATCATTATTTGGTACCCATACTCTCTTTTGGTATCTCAGAATTCCATCTTCGCCCATGTGAAGATCCTTTCTTGCCCTTTTCCGATTAGAGCTTCTCCCTCGTCTAGCTCTTGTGCCTCTTAATTTCTGCCCAACAATGCAGGTTGTAACGTCAATCGAGCCAAGTATCCGTTTACTTTTACTATCAAGTTCATCTCCTTGACATCCTTCCATATGCTTACCCCCTTAGAGATCAAAGCCAACATTCCGTGACTCTTCCTACTTAAAGCATCTGCCACCTTGTTGCCTCTCCAGGATGATACAATTTTCACAGTCGTAGTCCTTGAGAAGTTCTAGCCACCTCCGTGTCTCATATTCAATTCCTTCTGCGTGAAAGATATACTTAAGGCTCTTGTGATCTGTAAAAATCTGACATTGCACTGTTGGGTTCCTAGTAACATGCGCAGCGGAATTTAGCAATTAAAATTTTAAGAAACCCAAAGCCATGGATCCGTTCATATGATTAAATCAAATACAACAAGATGAATAGAGGAATAACTAACCCTTGATGACTATGAATTTTCTCTTGGTTCTTTGGTGGAGAAACTTGAAGACTTGATCACGATCACAAAGCTTGAACACGAACTTTGAAGATGATGATTTTCACCCTCTAGCGGTATCCACACTTCGAACGAATATCAAGGATCTTTGATCTTGGTTGCTAGACCAATATTATGAAACACACTTTCACAATAAATAAAAGAACTATATTGAATTTATTTGTGAATTATTTTGTTCCTCAATCAAGGATATCTTAGAACAAAATAATATCTCTCTCAAACTCTTTGAGACTCACAAAATCACTTGTCCATATGGTCTGGCCGAATTGGGGGTTTTATACACAATTAAGACCTATTCCAAATAGGAATCTTGTGCCAAAAACCTTCCCAAATCGAATTAGGAATTTTCCTGTCGGCAGCACCAGGCGCCCGCCTGTAAAGGGCCAGGCGCCCGCCTGAATGACCAGAAGGTCCCTGTCTTTCTGGAATTACTTCAGGCGCCCGCCTGGTCTGAACCAAGCGCCCGCTCGGTAGACCAAACAGCCCAGAATGTTTCAAAAATTCCTCCAAGGTCCTTTGACTCTAAATTCCAATATCTTCTCTTATTAAAGATTCGTTCTATTGTGTGTGACCCTCTAGGATTATACTAAGTTGGCAATGGGCTCAAACATGATCCCATAAGATATGATTAGGTTCTAGCAAACCGTCATACCTACCCAAATAGTATAACTAGATACAAGTTCGCATTCCTTTAGAATATGTCACAATCCCTTTGTCCACGATGTCATTGAACACAAGTCATGGTCAAACAGTCAACTTGTTTTGTTCAATACTTTCTCGATTCCGAATATGTTGATAATCCAAATGACATTGATCCAATCAATTCATTTGAGTCCGCCGAACATTTCATCAACATCATTCCTACGAGAGGCCCAAGCTTGACATCTCTCCGTGGAGGGACAAATCCATTTAGCTTATTATTCTTCCCAACGGGAATCCGATTATGCCAATCATACCCTTTATAACTACCGTGTTAAGGTAGCGTTTGAATATGTCAAACACAATGTTCATCAAGTGGAAGACTATAATAACTTCATGTCTAAGGATTCAAATGACATAACTAATATGAGATATATGTTCGACATAGACCATGACATAAATCTCATACAGCGGGTCATGTCCAGTACCTTGTTCCAAACAAGTACCCATAAATCTAACATGATCATCTCATGATCATTTAGCCTTTATACTAGTGCTTAATAAGTACTAGGGACGGGGATTATTATAAGTAAGCATGAACAACAATAATAATCAAACATCTCTTTATTGATATGAAATAAATGATAACAATTACAACGTTTATTAAACGTGCCTAGGGCACCACTACCAACAATCTCCCACTTGCCCTAGGCCCAATCTCCCATGTATCTAATACCCATGGACCTAACATGACCATCATGTTTAGCTTGTGGAAGTCCCTTTGTTAGCGGGTCCGCAACATTGTCATCAGTAGGTACTCTGCATATATTTACGTCTCCCCTATCAACGATCTCTCGAATGATATGAAAACGCCTAAGTATGTGTTTGGATTTCTGATGTGCTCTTGGTTCCTTTGCTTGAGCAATAGCACCATTATTATCACAATAAAGGTCTATTGGATTAGCAATACTAGGAACCACTTCAAGTTCAGTTATGAACTTCTTAATCCAAACAGCTTCCTTTGCAGCATCCGATGCAGCAATATACTCAGCTTCTGTTGTAGAATCAGCGGTTGTACTTTGCTTGGAACTCTTCCAGCTTACAGCTCCACCATTTAACATAAACACAAAACCCGATTGCGATCGGCTATCATCTTTGTCAGTTTGGAAGCTTGCATCCGTGTAGGCATTTACAACGAGATCATCTTCCATTCCTCCATAGACCAAAAACGAGTCTTTAGTTCTTCTCAAGTACTTTAAGAATCGCTTTTACAGCTATCCAGTGATTTTCGCCAGGGTCGGATTGGTATCTACTTGTCATGCTCAAAGCATAAGATACATCCGGCCTAGTACAAATCATGGCATACATGATGGACCCAATTGCCGAAGCATATGGAACATCATTCATTTTCTCACGCTCATCATTTGTCTTAGGACATTGAGTCTTGCTTAGAGAAACTCCATGTAACACTGGCAAGGTGCCTCTCTTAGAATTTTCCATACGGAATCTTCTAATGACCTTGTCAATGTATGTACTTTGGCTTAAACCAAGTAGCCTTCTTGATCTATCTCTATAGATCTTAATGCCAAGTATATATGCGGCTTCACCCATATCTTTCATTGCGAAGCACTTTCCTAACCAAGTCTTCACAGACTGAAGTGTAGGAATGTCGTTTCCAATGAGCAATATGTCATCCACATATAAAATAAGGAATAGCACTATGCTCCCACTAATCTTCTTGTATACACAAGGCTCATCTTCGTTCTTGATGAAACCAAACTCTTTGACCGATTCATCAAAACGGAGATTCCAACTCCTTGAAGCTTGCTTCAATCCATAGATGGATCTTTGCAATTTGCATACCTTAGAATCTTGTTCAAAACCTTCTGGTTGTGTCATATACACATCCTCTTGGAGTTTTCCATTCAGGAAAGCGGTTTTGACGTCCATCTGCCATATTTCATAGTCATGATATGCGGCAATGGCAAGCAAAATTCTTATAGACTTGATCATTGCTACGGGTGAAAAGGTCTCATCATAGTCAATACCATGAACTTGCCTATACCCCTTCGCTACAAGCCTAGCTTTATAAGTATGCACCTTCCCATCCATGTCAGTCTTCTTCTTGAAGACCCATTTGCATCCTATGGTTTTTACACCTTCGGTGCATCAATCAAATTCCAAACTTGATTGTCTTGCATGGATTGCAATTCGGATTCCATGGCTCCAAGCCACTTGTCCGAATCAGGAGAAGACATCGCCTCTTGTAGGTTGACGGTTCATCATTCTCAATGATTTCTACCTCATTACTATCCGTTACGAGAAATCCATATCTCTCGGGCTCGGATCGTAACCTACTAGATCTGCGAGATGCTTGTGTATTTTGAACAGGTTCCACAATTCCTTGTGGTTCTTGTTCTTGTTCCACCATTGGTTCAATGTTATTTTCTGGGTCTCGAATTTCTTCAAGATTTATTTTACTCCCACTGATTTCTTTGGAGAGAAACTCTTTCTCTAGAAAAGACACCAGTTCGGGCAACAAACACTTTGTTGTCCTCTCGGTTGTAAAAGTAATATCCTTTAGTTTCCTTAGGATATCCCACGAAAATACATTTATCAGATTTGTGTGCTAGTTTGTCAGAGATGAGTCTCTTGACATAAACTTCGCAACCCAAATCCTCATGAAAGATAAACTAGGTTTCTTTCCACTCCACATCTCATATGGAGTCTTTGGAACCGATTTAGTTGGAACTTGATTTAGTGTGAAAGCAGCGGTTTCTAGGGCGTAACCCAAAAGGATATTGGAAGATCAACTTGACTCATCATTGATCGAACCATGTCTAACAAAGTCCGATTCCTCCTCTCGGACACACCATTCCATTGTGGTGTTCCAGGTGGAGTCAATTGTGAAACTATTCCACAATTCTTTAGATGATCATCAAATTCTTGACTTAAGTATTCTCCACCTCGATCTGATCGAAGTGCCTTAATGCTTTTGCCAAGTTGTTTTTCTACTTCATTTTGAAATATTCTAAATAAATGCTTCACTTTTATGTTTCATTAGGTAAACATACCCAAATCTACTATAATCATCAGTGAAGGTTATGAAGTATTGAAATCCTCCCCTAGCATTGCTACTTAATGGTCCGCATACATCGGAATGTATCAACCCCAATAAGTCGCTTGCCCTTTCACCCAACTTGGTAAAAGGTGTCTTAGTCATTTTTCCAAGAAGACACGACTCACAAGTATCATATGACTCTAAGTCACATGAACCCAAAAGTCCGTCCCCATGGAGTTTTGAGATACGCTTCTCATTAATATGACCAAGACGGCAATGCCACATATAAGTATGATTTACATCATTAGGTTTAGATTTCTTATTTACATGATAGACATTATTTTCATTCTTGACATCCAAGACATAAAGGCCATTAAATGAATTAGCAATACCATAAAGCACATCATTTAAATAAATAGAAAATTTCTTATTCTCAATAAGAAACTTAAAACCTTCATTATCCAAACAAGAAATTGAAATAATATTTCTGCTTAAATCCGGAACATAATAACAATTGTTCAAAACAAGAATTAATCCGGAAGGTAAAGTGACTTCATAAGTCCCTACGGCTAATGCAGCAACTCTTGCTCCATTCCCACGCGTAGATCTACTTCACCTTCTTTAAGCAGTCTCCTATTCTTTAGTCCCTGCACATTTAGACAAATGTGAGAACCACATCCGGTATCCAATACCCAAGAATCAGTGGTAGAAAGGAGAATATCTATCATATAGATACCTGAAGTCGACGCAGCCTTGCTGCTCTTCTTCTTCTTTTGCTCTTCCAAGAAAGCCTTGCAATTACGTTTCCAATGACCAATTTCTTGACAATGGAAACAGATTGCATCCTTTTGTGAATCAGGTTTTGCCTCAGAAGCCTTGGCAACCTTTGCCTTGCTTATCTTAGGTTTGACAACTTTTGCCTTACCCTTTCCTTTGGCACTAGCCTTCTTCCCATCATGAACCAAGAGCACGGGAGAACCTTTCTCCACAATTTTCATCTCTGCAGTTTTGAGCATCCCATGCAACTCAGAGAGATTCTTATCCATTCCATGTATGTTATAATTCATCACAAACTGATTATAACTTTTAGGCAATGAATTAAGAATGAGATCCGTGGCTAGCTCCAATGGGATTGGATAGCCAAGTTTCTCAAGGTGCTCTACATAACCTTTCATTTTAAGAAAGTGAGGACTCACTTGTTGCCCTTCATTCATTTTACTAGTAGTGAATGCAACAATGGTCTTGTACCTCTCTTGCCTAGCTTGCTCTTGAAACATGGTTCTCAACTCCACGCCTATCTCATAGGCTTCCAAATGTTCCAAACTTTGTTGGAGTTTTGAACACATAGCAGCAAGCATGAGACAACTTACATCTCTAGAATCATTACGATGTTTCTTGTAATTGTCTCTTTCTACCCTAGGGGCAGTAGGCGGTGGTTCAGCAGGGAGAGGCCCATCGAGAATGTACAACTTATCTTCTTGCCTAAGAACAATTCTTATGCTTCGGATCCAATCCATAAAGTTTGTACCATTCTCTTCGAGCTTATCCTTCTCAAGGATCGATCGCAACGACATTGATTGAGTGTTATTAGTCATTATCTACAAATATGCAAAATTTCCAAAATTTAATAAGTACCGATTTTCATTAAAGAGATAAATATGTATTTTTTTTTTTTTAAACAAAATACTCCCACTAAATATATATAACCTTCTTATACATCCAATGTATAATATAATTTAATTGGGTTAAGATCCAACTTTAATTTAATTTCAAGTCCGCTAAGGCGGATTACAAAAATCAAATTAATTAGGTAGACAACTCTTGTCAATCATATCATATGACTCTTAATTCCTTTTATGAGATTCTTTTAGAAATCCAATTTCAAAAGCATGTTAAACCTCATCTTTGCCTAGGCCCAAAACTGTTTTGACGCCCAATTAAGTCTAACCATTTTAAACGCATAGTTAATGTGTCCCGCTAGGGCGTGCCCACATTATCTATCTTGCTCAAACATAAATAAATTTAATGCACCTCGCTAGGGCGAATCTACATTAAAATCACTCATGTACTAACAAGTGTTTTAATCATGGCATGGCAATAAAAGACTTAAAACTTTCTTTGAAGGTTCATCACATATAGCATATAACACATTTATGAGCACATAATATAAACATGTTACACATCAAGTTTAGCCACTAAATTAATCCCATTAATTTAAGCATAATATTTATGTGTCATTAGTTTCTCTATAATTATGAGGATGAGACTATTTCAACTTTGGTTATTATCTCCAATCAAGACAACAAGAAGTGCGGTCGAACTAAGCCATTAGGCAACCACAATCCCGCACTAATTCAAGAAACCAAGAAAGTAGTCCATGTGGCCGAAACTAAGCAATAGATGGTCTCGATGAACGTAGGCCAATTGCATTCACAATTCCACATGGATCTCCAATCATTGAATCAAGAACTTTGTTTCTCAATTTTAGCAATTATGAACTCTTCATAATTCTAACTTCGTTTTATCTTTGAAACTTGATTGCGATCAATTTTGGGAAACACAATCTCGATGAACGCAGATTAGCCATCCAAAACTTGAACCAATCTAGGAATCACAAGACTAAAACAAATAGGAAAATCAAACCCCAAAATCCACACACAAACCAACTACCCAAAACCCATTCCAGATCAGCAAGTCTGAAGTGGTCTGTTACTGGTTTTGTGGATTTATCGAAAAATTCCAGAATCAGATTTTGAACAAAATCAGAACATTCTGGCCTAGCAAGCGCGCGCCTGGTCCAGCACAGGCGGGCGCCTGAAGCGAGCGCGCCGCCTGGTCCAACGCGGGCGGGCGCCTGAATGGTCAGAATGGTATGGAATTTTCAAGTTCGAAAATTTTGTCTCAAAATTATTTTTCCCCGATTATTAAAACTTTGATCCAATCAAAAATCAATAATCGAAATAATTCAGAATCCACCATAATTTTTTATTGCGATTGAATCGTGCGATTAAGGTTCGAAAACAATAAACCACATAAAATCACAAAACACATAAGCATCATATAATCCAATATTCATATCATGCTTGGCACATAAACAATTTATATACACAACATGATCCAAGTATTGAATTAATCAACATGAACGGGGCTCTGATACCACTGTTGGGTTTCCTAGTAACATGCGCAGCGGAATTTAGCAATTAAAATTTTAAGAAACCCAAAGCCATGGATCCGTTCATATGATTAAATCAAATACAACAAGATGAATAGAGGAATAACTAACCCTTGATGACTATGAATTTTCTCTTGGTCTTTGGTGGAGAAACTTGAAGACTTGATCACGATCACAAAGCTTGAACACGAACTTTGAAGATGATGATTTTCACCCTCTAGCGGTATCCACACTTCGAACGAATATCAAAGGATCTTTGATCTTGGTTGCTAGACCAATATTATGAAACACACTTTCACAATATAATAAAGAACTATATTGAATTTATTTGTGAATTATTTTGTTCCTCAATCAGGATATCTTAGAACAAAATAATATCTCTCTCAAACTCTTTGAGACTCACAAAATCACTTGTCCATATGGTCTGGCCGAATTGGGGGTTTTATACACAATTAAGACCTATTCCAAATAGGAATCTTGTGCCAAAAACCTTCCCAAATCGAATTAGGAATTTTCCTGTCGCAGCACCAGGCGCCCGCCTGTAAAGGGCCAGGCGCCCGCCTGAATGACCAGAAGGTCCCTGTCTTTCTGGAATTACTTCAGGCGCCCGCCTGGTCTGAACCAAGCGCCCGCTCGGTAGACCAACAGCCCAGAATGTTTCCAAAATTCCTCCAAGGTCCTTTGACTCTAAATTCCAATATATTCCTCTTATTAAAGATTCGTTCTATTGTGTGTGACCCTCTAGGATTATACTAAGTTGGCAATGGGCTCAAACATGATCCCATAAGATATGATTAGGTTCTAGCAAACCGTCATACCTACCCAAATAGTATAACTAGATACAAGTTCGCATTCCTTTAGAATATGTCACAATCCCTTTGTCCACGATGTCATTGAACACAAGTCATGGTCAAACAGTCAACTTGTTTTGTTCAATACTTTCTCGATTCCGAATATGTTGATAATCCAAATGACATTGATCCAATCAATTCATTTGAGTCCGGCCGAACATTTCATCAACATCATTCCTACGAGAGGCCCAAGCTTGACATCTCTCCGTGGAGGGACAAATCCATTTAGCTTATTATTCTTCCCAACGGGAATCCGATTATGCCAATCATACCCTTTATAACTACCGTGTTAAGGTAGCGTTTGAATATGTCAAACACAATGTTCATCAAGTGGAAGACTATAATAACTTCATGTCTAAGGATTCAAATGACATAACTAATATGAGATATATGTTCGACATAGACCATGACATAAATCTCATACAGCGGGTCATGTCCAGTACCTTGTTCCAAACAAGTACCCATAAATCTAACATGATCATCTCATGATCATTTAGCCTTTATACTAGTGCTTAATAAGTACTAGGGACGGGGATTATTATAAGTAAGCATGAACAACAATAATAATCAAAACATCTCTTTATTGATATGAAATAAATGATAACAATTACAACGTTTATTAAACGTGCCTAGGGCACCATACCAACATTCACGCCATACAGATAATGTCTCCAAATTTTCAAAGCAAACACTACTGTGCTAACTCCAAATCATGGTCGGTATTCCTTTCATGTACTTTCAACTGCCTAGATGCATATGCTATCACTCTTATTTTGATCAGTACACAGCCTAGTCCTTTCAACGACGCATCACTGTAGATAACAAAACCTTTCGTTCCTGTCGGTAGTGTTAATACTGGTGTAGATACTCTATTCTTCATTCTTGGAAACTTTCTCACACTCTTCTGACCAAACAAACTTGGCTGCCTTCTGTGTCAGCTTCGTCAATGGTCCTGATAACTTCGAAATCCCTCTACGAACCTCTATAGTAACCAGCTAAACCCAAGAAACTTTCTTATTTCGGTTACTGTAGTCGGTCTTTCCCAATCCATTATTGCCTCTACCTTCGTCGGGTCCACAGAAATTCCCTCTTTCGACACTACGTGTCCCAAAAATGCTACTTTCTCCAACCCGAATTCACATTTCTTAAACTTCGCGTATAATTTATGTCTCCTCAAAATTTCTAACACTATCCTCAAATGTTCAGCATGTTCTTCCTTTGTCTTCGAGTACACCAAAATATCATCAATGAATACTATAACACATTTATCTAAGTACTCCTGAAATATCCTATCATCAACTCCATGAATGCAGCTGGTGCGTTAGTTAATCCGAATGGCATCACGACAAACTCATAATGCCCATACCTTGTCCTAAACGCTGTCTTCGCCACATCTACATCCTTGACCCTCAGCTGATGATATCCAGATCTAAGATCAATCTTTGAAAAATAACAGGCTCCTCTCAATTGATCAAACAAATCATCAATTCTCGGCAGTGGGTATTGGTTCCTAACCGTCACCTTATTCAAACTCTCTATAGTCAATACATAGTCTCATAGATCCATATTTCTTCTTCACAAATAGTACCGGTGCACCCATGGTGATACACTCGGTCTAATCAACCCCTTGTCTAACAGTTCTTGCAACTGTTCCTTTAGTTCTTTCAACTCCGTTGGAGCCATCCTGTACGGTGCTCTCGAAATAGGCGTGGTTTCTGGTGCTAAATCGATGGAGAACTCTACTTCCCTTACTGGTGGTATACCAGGCAAATCTTCAGGAAATACATCTTGAAATTCATTCACTACTTCAAGTGACTCTAAGGTTACTCCCTTCTCTTCTGTTTCACCTATGTATGCCAGGAATCCTACACATCCCTTCCTCAACATTTTACGGGACTTCATCACCGAGATTAAGCCTACCCTTTTCCTCGGCCTTGAACCCACGAATCTGTATTCTCTACCTTCTTCTCCTACGTCACTATTTTATCTTGACAGTTCACGTTAGCTTGATGTAGAGCCAACCAATCCATTCCTAGTATTACGTTGAATTCCGACATATCCAGTTCGATGAGATCGATCTTTACATTCGTATCTCCGATTCCTAAGGTGAAATTTCTATAAGAGGTAGTGATGGGGATAGCGTCTTTAGTAGGTGTATCTATCACTAAAGGCATAAGTAACGTTTTTGGGTGTAGTTTTAACTTCCTTGCTACATCATTACTAACTACTGAATGAGTAGCACCAGTATCAACTAATACATAAACATCACGAGAATTTAACTGCATTGTACTTGCCACAAGATCTGCATTTACTCCAGCTGCTTTTGCGGTCATGGTGTACATTCTACCACGGCCTCCACCGTTTCCTCCTCCGTTGTCCTTAGTTCCTGCAGCTGGTTCGTCTTTCTTAGGTTCTGGGCACTTCCACTTCGGGTGTCCCATTTTCTTACAGTTATAGCACTGCCGCTCCTTGTAGAAACAAATCTCTGTCTTGTGAGCTCCATCACAGATGGTACACTTATCATTACTTATGAAACCTTGGTTCCTGCCCTTATTCCACTCACGTCTGTTGTCATTGGAGTTCCGACCATTCCGCTATGGCTGTTGTTGGAGTGCTTATTTCCATGACTGCCCTTATCGCGACCGTCGTCCACCGCTTTCCTCTTATTGTTATTGTGGTCTTTACTGCCCTTGTTTCCTTCTGCCTTTTCAGCCACTGTTTTTCCTTTCTCCTCTCGTCGGTTACGATAATTATCCGACTCCCTCTCCACTATCTTAGCCCTGTCCAGCACCGCCGAATACGTAGTCAGAGCTAACGGTGTGATTCTGTACCTGATTCTATCACTCAATCCTGCTTCAAATTTCCTTGCTTTCTGTTCTTCAGTATCGAAGAACCTTGGTGCAAACTCTAGCAGATCGGTGAACTTCTCACCATACTCAGCCACTGTCAGGTTCCTTTGCACTAGAGTCAGGAATTCCGCTACCTTAGCGTTCCTTGTGCTCGCAGGATAATATTTCTCGTTAAAGATAGCCTTAAACATGGTCCATGTAAGTGCAGTGTCACCATGAGCCACAGCAGCTCGCTTTTCTGCCTCCCACCACGACTGAGCCTTCCCTATCAGCATGAATGTCGCAAATACCACTTTCTGCTCCTCAGTGCAGTTCATTGTCTCGAATATGCGTTCTGTACTCTTAATCCAATCCTCGGGCTTCTCCTTAGCTGTGTCCGAGAACGAATCTGGATTCCTCCTTTGGAATAACTCATGCGGGTTACAAAACGGAGCTTGTGGTGGTGGTTGAGCAAGTCCAGCCACAGTCTGACCTATTCCAGCCACAGTCTGTGATAGCGTCTGTAAGAGATTCACTAGTGCCGGGTCCAACTGCCCGCCTGCATTACCGTTGTTGTTGTCACTGCCCTCGCCGTTTCTGTTGTTTCCACTTCTGGTATTCATCTGCAAAATTTTTCCTTTTCACTTTAGAACAAGTCCGTGCCCTAGGAATGTTCGTCACTACAAGTTATGTGTGGTGTTCGTGTTAAAATTAACATTACTATTATTTTACTAACGATTCACTGTTAGTTTCATCTTGTTCGTAGGTCCTTTGTACTTAGACCATTATTCTGTTCTGGTTAGTCTACTTAACCTTTATTCTCCGGTTCCGGAGTTTATATACTTCATAATTAACAACTGTTTTACTTTGTTGTTTATTACCACTTCATTTCACTAGTCTTATTACTTAACTAGCTTTAACTTACTCCAATGGTCGTCTTACTTCGTACCATGGTTACGGAGATTATTTCAAATCAATCCGACGTTTTCCCTTGTCTTTTCTTGACAAGTTGACTTTTAGTCTAAATCATAATAGTCAATCCATAATTCTGGTATTTAAATTAAATAACTAACTTTATTCAACTAAGGTGTGAGATTAAACATCTCAAAATACACCCAAAATTCAACTTAACATAAGCAAAAAGTCTAATTGCATTACCCCACTAAGCATAAAAAAAAATCTATTCCAACACAACTATTATGTAACTAATTTAATCAAATTCCACATTGTGAGTGCTCTGCTTCGAGTTGGTCATACTTCTCTTGTAACTCTATTTTCTCCGCCCAGATCTGATAGCTTGAAACCCTAAGATTTTCCTCATACACTTCTTGCTCAGCTATCTTCTTCTTCAGTTCATTACTATGCTCTATCTCATCTAGCAGTTGTACACTGATCCGGTTCCACTCGCGATTAGCCCTAATCACATGGCTTTCTAAGCTTCTGACTTTCTCCATTTGTACTGCCAATTTTCCCTCTACATACATTATATCCTCATTACGTCCCTTGATGACATTCTGCAGGCTTCCGACTCCTAGAGTCTCCTTCTTAAACTCTCTTTTAGTCTTGCGTAGCTCCTTAGTTAACTGCTTAATGATGTTCTCCTTGGCTTCTATGTCTTCCTTTAGGGTAGCACTGTACCTTACAGATTTCATTGGTCTCCTCAGCATGATCCTACACATACCAACAATAAACTTAATTAGTACATAATCCCAAGATTTCATTATATCATATTTGTAGAATATAGATAGACATGAAATGAAGGGGTTTCTACTTCCCCAAGTGTATTCATACTTTACGTACACTCCTATTGTTATTCCTAGAGATAGATTTTATCACTTGAACTTCCTCAAGTAAGATCTTATTCAAGTCAAGTACTAAGTTCTCCCATTAGTCTTAACTTTCAGTTTTCTCCCATAAGACCTAAAACCAGGCTCTGATACCAACTGTAAACACCCCGAATTTTCTTACTGTATCTGAGCATTTAATGGCATTAAATAACAATAATTAATACCTCAATTAGGGTTCACAAATGACCCTTTATTACATCATCAATTCAAAATAAATGCGGAAGCGTAACTTAAAAACTTGTCTTGGCAGGTAAACAACCCTAGCCATCAATGTACTTTAACTTACACCAATTAAATAAGATTCTTAAAATAACTAAATAAGAATTCTTCAATTGCCGTTCTTCCTACGGCTGCTCTCATTCTCTCGCCCTTCTACTTAAATCCTGAAATAAAATTATAGAGAAGGGATGAGCGAACGAATGCTCAGTAAGTTCATACGTGGCCTCTCCGGTTACTAAGGAGAGACGAACAGAACAATTACTATGAATAACTTTTACAAGGATAGGTTCAGTTACTTTTGATTCAAGACTGCAGAACAATACAGCCGTATTACTTTTAAGATTTTACTTTCAAAGGGTTATGGCACTACAATCCAAAGGGATTCATTCAAGTTCCGTCAATTCCAAGGTAACGTACATTATAATCTCAATGCTAAAGGTACAATTTTGTACACCTAGCTTTTTCCAAGCCATTAGTGTAGGTCGTAACATATATGGTATCCACACATATATGCGGGGTCTAGAATTATCCTTGTAATCAGACAATTCCTGAGAGAGGGCATGTGATCACTCATGCAATCCCTAGTTTAAGGACGAGTCTTTTCTAACTGGACTGTCCCGTCAATGTCTTTTCTAACTGGACATTGGCCACTCTAACAAGTAAGTGATTAACTTACAAGTTAGAATGAGAAACATACTAAGGTACAAGTATGTGATAACAAGTTCCAATCTTCGATACTTAGTAGATCAATGAGGACATCACTAAGTAAGGATTCTTCAAAAAGAACGTTCAATAACGCGGAGTTTATTCAAATACTATCATGCCATACTGATAGTCTAACTTGTAGAAAGAATATAGAATTCCAATAAACAGGAGTTCAAATAACAGTAAGGAACGTAATCCCTTACCTGAATTGCTTTTCCTTGCAATCTCCTCTCTGTGCAAATCTACAAGGCACCGAGTAATTTACTTTAGTACTCTATTATAATGTTAACTACTTCTACTTAGTTAACTGAGAGATGCGTTTTTACTTCTTTACTTCGTTACTCTTTTCCTTACGTTTAGGTTTCTGACGTGGATTTGCGAGTCAGTCCTTTAACTTTAATATAATTGTAATTAAGTCCTCTAACTTTGGTTTAATTATAATTTGGTCCCTCAACTTTGGATTAATTGCAAATTAGTCCTTCAACTTTGGGTTAATTGCAAATTGGTCCTTCAACTTTGGATTAATTAGGGAAGGTCCTTGACATTGATTTTGTTCATAAAGGTCCCCCAAGCTTCTTTTTAACCACTTAGACCCTCTAACTTCAAAGGTTTCCTTTTTATTTCTTCTAACTTTAACCTTTTTCAGTTAATCCTTTTTCGTTAGGAAACAAACTGAATTCTTTAATCTTCCTTCTTCTCGTTAACTTTCTAAACTTTCAAGGTCTTCCAAGTACTTATTCTATTTTCTCAAGTTAGTTTTCTAACTTTTCAACAACTTTCTTGAAGATTTTTGTTTTATTTTCCTTATGAATCTAACGAAATTATTAACTTCTCCGTCCCAATTCTAAACATTTTTAATCAAGAATTAACACCCAATCTCATGACCATTGCCGAATGCTATATCTTCAAAATTCGTTGATTTGGTTTATCTTTCTAGTTCTTTAAACTTTTCTAAATTCCCAAACATCAATTTTTTATACCCAACTCAATAACAAAAATCATCAAAATCAACAAATGAGTCCCTCATGGTTTTATGGCCATTCGGCCGAACCCCATTATGGGGAGAACCCCATATTTTCTTCTTTTTGTTAAACGTAATTCAACCTCAATGATTTATTTGTTCAATCCACAAGCATTGCATAGCATTAATCCATTCAAATCATGGTTATATAATCAAGCTTAAAAATAAACTATCATGAAGATCAACATCTTACCATAGCATTTAGATCAAATAAATCAACCTTTTAAGATTTTGTCATTAAATCACTAGCATGCAAAACCCTATATTTATATTCTTAAATCATGCATAGTTTAAGTTCTAATAAACCGAATTCATTGAAATAAATTTTAAAAGATGGGGTTGACCTTACCTTGAGAATGATCGGATTAATCGTCAACGAACAAGTCGAAATCTCTCTCCCTCCTCTCTCTGACTTTCGGGCCGGCGGCTTGGGTTAGGTTTAGGGTTTTTGTGTTTTGTTCTTTTTGATAATTAAGAAGTGAAAACCTAAAATTTCACTAAACATGGTATTTATACTCTTGGGTAATAGTTAGTTTGGGTTGGGTTCTAATTAACTAAGTTCGGGCCAACCCAATTTTTCGGCCCACTCCTTAGTTAATCTATTAATTCTAATTTATTTAATTAAATTAATGTACCCAATTTAAAGTAATTAAATAAATAAAAAAAAAAAAATTGCGGTTATTACAATAAGTACTTATTATAGCCCTCAACCAATGTCTGAAAGTGGAAAAACATTATTGCCTCACCTCCCTTCTTACCCTCACCAACTAAGTACCGCCTTCTAACCTTACCCAACTCATGTCCTCACCCTACCCCACTCCCTACTTGAACTTCAGGGCAATCATGCATACATAGAGTTAATTAACATGTAAAAATTGTCAAAGAGATCTTGATTAATCGGCATCCAGTATTACTTTCTATATGAAATGTCAGGAGTCCAATTTTCACCCAATGCACTTTCACTTGTACTATTGTAATATCTTAAGTAAGTTATTAATAGAAAAATTCATTAAAAAACATGTAAAAAATTCAAAACTAGATTTTTTTTTTTTTTTTTGGCCGGATTCGAGAAATTTCATGTCTAGCAGCTTAACCGAGCGCACCAAATGACCTTGGAGATGAGACGCCTCTCTATAAATGGGGGGATTGGAGTTCTTTTGGGAACTAGGCAGTTTAGAAAGGATTTGGAGGAGTATTTCATCATAGAGTAAGGAATTCATCTGAGGCGATTTGGGAAATAAAAAGATTAAGGTCTTGTTGCGTTTAGGAGAGAGAATATTATGGGTATGGTATTTGATTAGAGAGATTAAGAGTATTTTTTGCTTAAAAATGACCCACAAGTTCTTTTTTGGATAAATTACTTTCCCTCAAGTTTTGTCTTAGATTAAAATTTTCAGGAAGTTACCATGTAGTACTATATCATACTAGATGCAATATGAAATAATATAAAATTATGTTACAACATCAATACTACTGCCATACTACCACTACCGCCGGCCTCCACTATATGTCGGTCACTACCCGCCGCTTCCATGCAGTATTATATCAAGTATGTATTGTTAGGTGATGCAGTACATTGCAGAATATTACTTCCTGAAATAATACAACATGTTATGAGAAACTTTTCGGGCATTTAAAACTATTTAAATTCTACTATTACCCTTACATCAAACTTTGCAAAGTTTGTTATATTTATTGATTGTTTTATTGAAAGAAAGAGTATAAAAAAAGAGAGACAATTGATATGATAAAGCTGTTTTTTTTTCTCATTAGGTTTCACTCCATCCATTCCAATATGATGATTATTTTTTAAAAACCTTTAAAAATATTTGTTATTTTAATCTAAGAAAAACTAGACATTCATTTCGGAACCAAAAAAATTATTTTAAAAATAAACATTCATTTTAAGATGAATGAAGAATATTTAAAAATAAAAAAAAAAATATATTAGACACTCATTTTGAAATAATATGAAAAATGAACTTCTATTTATAGACAGAAGAAGTATATTTAAAAGTAAATATGCATTTTACAGTTTAAAAAATAAAAAGTTCTTTTGTTGTTGATTTGTTGATGAGTGTTGCAACACACACACACACAAAAAAAGAAGAAGAAGAAGAATCTATTAATTGAATCCTACGTATACTCACAACACTATACTCTTGAATATTAGGGCTAATTGCAATTTGGTTACCTGAGTTTTACAAGATGTTGCAATTGGTTATCGAATATGTAAATGTTAAATCCATTCCTAAGTTTGTATATTTTGTTGCAATGTGATATAAAAAATGGATGGGGTGTTAGAAAACTAACGAAATGTTTGTCACGTGCCACGCACATGATTTTTCAAGGGACATATATGTCATTTTCATAAGCATTGAATGGGTAAAAAGGTCATTTAATGCATATACAAAGTAAAAAAGAAAAGAAAAAGAAAAAAACCATACGCTCAGTTCTCTCTCTCTCTCTCTCTCTCTCTCTCTCTCTCTCCAAAACACGCTCTCTATCTCTCCAAACCCTAACGCAATTGTCGACCTCTTCCCTTTTGCAAACTCTGATCTTCTTCTCCGCCCCCTCCCACTCCCTTGTCGTCGTCGTCACCGCTCTAATTTTTTCCAGATTGTCCTGATTTGAATCTGGCGATATCGTGGTTTGCCGTCGTCTCCCTTTCCTCACCGGTGACCATTGATTCGACTTCGTTTCCCCAGCAACCTGCAAATCCTTGTCCGTCCCTCACCATTTTCTTCACCTTGCGCCACCCCTCTGTTGTCTGACCATCGGCTTGCACGAGACCTTGAGATAATTTCAGATTTTGGCTTTTGTTTCAATTTTACAAATCTCGAAGTAAAGGAGTAATTGAATTTAATTGAATTGTTAAATTTTTTGATTTTGAAATGCAACGCTCTTCATCTTTGATTTTTTCTAATAAATGATTTTAAATCAAATTTATGATTCTTGTATCTATAGTTCTTAGCCCTGTTTTTTTTTTTTTTTTTTTTTTTTTTTTTAGAATTTGGATGGTAGTATATAAGTAACATTGGTGGTGGTGGGGTAAGGGTTGGTGGTGTTAGTGGGTGGGTGGGTGGTGGTGGAGAATGGCAGCAGTGGCGTTGGTGCTGGGTTGTAAGTGGAGGTGATGGTGGTGTTACAGTTGATCATGGAGATGGAGGGTGTTAATGGGGATTATATTTCTCGTTAAAAAACTCACATATAATAACATTTTTGAAAAAATAAATTCAACTTCGTTAGTTGTCGTTAACTGCCATAGCAGAAAGACAATTTTGTCCCCTCAAGTGCACATGACAAAATTTCGTTAGTATTCTAACACTTCATCAATTTTTACATCACATTGCAACAAAAATACAAACTTAGGAATTGAATTTGAACATTTACATATTCGATAACCAATTGCAACATTTTGTAAAACTCAGGTAACCAAATTGCAATTAACCCTTGATATTAACACTAAAATTCGTGCTATCTTTAATTTTTTAAATTTTCTTGCCTCAATTCGTTTTTAAATTAAAACTAAATGGGAGGGTATAAAACTTAAATAACCAAATCACAATTTACACTAATTTTTACAGAGGTTAGACAGATTAACAATCAGTGCTAATAATTGAATCCTTGAAAGAAAACAGGTATAGTGGCAGAAGAAAAGCACCCGGGAAGGAGAGGGGGAGAAGGAGTGTGGCAGAGGGTGGGGACCTGCAGATATCTGACATTGAAATGACTTATGTCCACCTTGGCATACTCCATTATTTATACAGTAAATGGGTGTGGACATGGAGAGCAAGAGGTTTTTTGTCAGTCGTGTATATCATCATCTTCCACAGGTGTTCTACACTAAAACTTCCTTAATACTCTTTCCGTTCCATTTTAAATTTGAAAAAAAAAATAGTATAAAAATAAAAAAAAAAAGTGAAAAAGATGATATTTTATGAGTGTAGATAGTTTGGTAAGAGAGAGAAAATGGGGTATGAAATAGTTAGTGGATAATTATTGTGAGTATGACATATGAAGTTCACAAATAAAATAAATAAATATAAAAATCTTTCCTTTTTAGATCGAAAAAAAATAAGACAATCGAAATAATTTTTTTGAAGTTTAAAATGAACCGAGAGAATATGTTTCTCACTTTTTTCTTTACTACCTGTTGTCCATTTCTACTAAAACGAATTATCAAATTTTATACTCCCTCCTTACTTAAGTAATAGTTATTTATTTTAGAGTTAAGAGTTACATTATTATTTTGGTATGTCTTAGAGTAAGAGTTCATTTCTCAAAATTGCAAATGAAGAAAAGCGAGTAATACTCCCTCCGCCCCAGAAAGATAGTCTACCTTTTTTCGTTGTTATTACGAGGGAAGTTATAAATGCTACTTATAATTATGTTAATGTGAATCTAAAAATAATATTAATAGTATTTACAATGGTGTATCAAGAACAATTTCAAAAATTTCATTAGAATAATAAAATTAGCCTTAATTATTACTCAAAATTCTTTCGTAAAACCCATAAAAATAGGGGGACTATCATCCTGAAACATGGGACATAGGGAATAGTATTTTAGACAACTATGTCCTTCTAATCAGTAGCGATAATTGAGCATAACCAACGGGGTCAACCCGCTTTGTCTTTTACATGTTAATATTTTACTACCTTTAAATTTTAAAAATAAATACTCCTCTTTTAGCCCTTAAAGTATAAGAAATCCTAAGTTTTGACGCGCTCTCTTAAAGAAAAAAAATTACACTAAGTTCCAATTTTTACCCTCTTTCTAATTAAGTTTGTACATTATTATGTAATATTTGTTAGAGATATAACAACAAAATGAAGAAAACAGAATAAAATTACAACAAAAGAGAAACAGAAACTGGAAAGTATTCTTGATGGGTTTGTCCGAGTCGTGTAAAACAACACTGTCCTTAAGACAAATTCGCCCCCTCACCAATGTTGTGCTTGAGGATACGTTGGACGCCTGTCTCCCAGGATACAACGGACGGACCGGACAATGACTGCACAATAGTACCTCCAGCGATCTTCGACGTGCTTGGACTGAGTCACCACGGAAAGAAAAAGAGGGCCAAAGAAAAACGCTGAAAGCAAGAAGGTGAGAGACTGCTGAATTGTGTACAGAAAATGGCTGTGAAAATGGCCATAAACTGCTCAGAGTATCTCCCATTTAATTACCTCATTAAATTGGAATCAATGGAGCAATGAATGAGCTGTTACAGATCAAGGATTAAAAACACTTGACTGTTACAAAATCAAAGAATTGAATTGATGACAAATAAATTCGAATTCTTTCTGTTTGGACCGAAAAAAAAATGCACAAAAGGTGGCTTGTCGAGCCACATTCGTGTCCGCAGGACGCGCACACATGAGTCCGGTGGTCCGATGCACAAATTGTGAAATTTTAACTGAAATTTGCACCCCCTGCACACCCGGGCGCGAGAGAGAGCCTCTAGTCCACACAATCTTAACCCATACAAATGGTTAATTGTATTTAAACTAGCTCACCTTTTTATCCTAAACCAATGTGGGATAAGTTCTCAAAACTTTACTCACCCATGGTCTTTCAAATTATTTTCCTCATTGTCCCATTTGGGATGCCTTTTAAAAGGAAGGAGCCTAGGGAATTTTCCTTCCCTTTTCATGTGGGATACTTACCCATTCCCAACTTACCCATTATCTTTTGAGCATTCCAACTCCTACCTTCCACTAAATAATTTGAACACACCAATTTATTATTAACACGTAGGAGTTAATGAATCCACATGAAATATATAAAAAATTGACAAACGATTTTTCTAATGAAACGCGCGCAATTTCCTTCACACATTTACACATTTCCCAACAATATTTACGTCTAAAATATATCGGACCCCTTTGAAACATATTGCTAGCTACGCTACTACTACTTCTAATGCTTATATAATTACAATAAAACCAACATTTACTAACTTACTTTTTGCCCATTTGCAGTATAAATATTGTTTTTGGATAATTATATCCTCAACTCACTTGCAATATATATTCTTTTTTTTTTGTTTCCTTAATAAGCGTGCACAATAAAACTAAGACTCTTAATCTGGGCAAATACTTGAGTGAGACATTCTTACCTTGTGAGACGGAGCGACCAGCCTAGCCGAGATCCGCCCGCCCAGCTTCCCTGGCTCCCAGCGCGTGCCACGTGACGAATATTGTTTTGGAAATTATATCCTCAACTCACTTGCAATATATTATATTCTTTTTTGTTTCCTTAATAAGCGTGCACAACAAAACTAAGACTCTTAATCTGGGCAAATACTTGAGTGAGACATTCTTACCTTGTGAGACGGAGCGACCAGCCTAGCCGAGATCCGCACGCCCAGCTTCCCTGGCTCCCAGCGCGTGCCACGTGACGCGCCTTAAAAAAACTTCCAATAACTTTAAAATGTAATATTTTGAGATTCTGATGTAAAAAAATAATCTGAAAACAATATTGTGTTCATCTCGATGAGACGAATCAACTAGATAGGACATGATATGGTTCGAAATTATTAATTTTAAAAAATATTTTAACAAAACAAAAAAAAACCTGAACTGTTCGTCGCCTGAAATGTAACACTTTTATGAAAAATATAACAGTGTAGTATTGATAAAGTAACTATTTTATTGTTAAATGTAACAGTAGTTTCGCAGAAAAATTTAAATAGTTTGATAGTTTTTTTTGTTAGAGAAAGTAATAATTAAAATGTAACAGGGTATATTATGATTATAATTAGTTATATAGATGAATGTAACAGTTTTATAAAGTAAATGTTACATTTTGTTCTTTAAAATAAAATTAAGACATGTATATAATCAGTTGTATTCCAATTATTACTTTCTCAAAAAAAAAACAATAAACTATTTTAGATTTTTTTTTTTACAGAACTAATATGTACATTAAACAGATTCAATTATTACATTCAGCCTTTGTAATTGATAAATTATTAAGTGTTTTTACCAAAAAAAAAATTACAGAAATGAATGTAATAGTTTTTATAATAAAATGTAACAGTAGTTTTTGGAGTAAATCTTGTGTTATTCGTCAATCCATTTTGTTCAAAAGTATGGTTACATTTCAGATTAAAAGATGTTACATTCAGAATAAAACTTGTTACAATTGAAAAAATAATGTTGCATTCATTTATTATTAAAATGTAACATTAGTTTTGCAGTCAATCTTATGTTATCCTTAATCAATTTCTGCAAAACTAA
>JAOWBW010000877.1:27246-237519 GCA_026119855.1 Campanula takesimana
CGATCGCAACGACATTGATTGAGTGTTATTAGTCATTATCTACAATATGCAAAAAATTTCCAAATTAATAAGTACCGTTTTCATTAAAGAGATAAATAATGTATTTTCAAACAAAATACTCCACTAAATTATATAACTTCATATACATCCAATGTATAATATAATTTAATTGGGCTAAGATCCAACTTTAATTTAACTTTTGAGTCCACGGAGGCGGACCGCTCAAAAATAAATTAATTATTAGACAATCATGTCAATCATATCCCATATGATTCTTAGATCCTTTTATGAGATCTTTGAGAAATCCAATTTCAAAAAACATGTTTAATCTCATCTTTTGCCTAGGCCCAAAACTGTTTTGACGCCTAATTAAGTCCAACCATTTTAAACGTATAGGAACCATTCAATTTAATGCACCTTGCGGAGGCAAGCCCACATTAAATTAATGAACCTCGTCTTGCTCATACATGAATAAAATCAATGCACTTCGCGGAGGCGAACCCACATCAAAATCACCCATATATAAACAAGTGTTTTAATCATGGCATGGCAATGAAGGACTTAAAACTTTCTTTGAAGGTTCATCACATATAGCATATAACACATTTATGAGCACATAATATAAACATGTTACACATCAAGTTTAGCCACTAAATTAATCTCCATTAATTTAAGCATGATATTTATGTGTCATTAGTTTCTCTATAATTACGAGGATGAGACTATTTCAAATTTGGTTATTATTTCCAAATCAAGATAACAAGAAGTGCGGTCGAACTAAGCCATTAGGCAACCACAATCCCGCACTAATTCAAGAAACCAAGAAAGTAGTCCATGTGGCCGAAACTAAGCAATAGATGGTCTCGATGAACGTAGGCCAATTGCATTCACAATTCCACATGGATCTCCAATTTTTTGAATCAAGAACTTTGTTTCTCAATTTTAGCAATTATGAACTCTTCATAATTCTAACTTCGTTTTATCTTTGAAGCTTCGATTGCGATCAAGTTTGGGAAACACAATCTCGATGAACGCAGATTAGCCATCCAAACCTTTGAACCAATCTTAGAATCACAAGACTAAAACAAATAGGAAAATCAAACCCAAAATCCACACACAAGTCAACTACCCAAAACCCATTCCAGATCAGCAAGTCTGGACTGGTTCTGTTACTGGTTTTGTTGAATTTTTCGAAAAATTCCAGATTCTGTTTTTGACCAAATCAGACCTTCTGATCCTTTTGTGCGGCCGCCCAAAAAGATCTGTGCGGTCGCCCAAAAAGAATCAGAAGGTGCAGAATTTTCAAGTTCGAAAATTTTGTCTCAAAAATTGTTTTTACCCGATTATTAAAGCTTTGATCCAATCAAAAATTAATAATCAACAATTCTGAATCCACAATAATTTATTTATTGCGATTGAATCGTGCGATTAAAGTTTCAAAACAATAAACCACATAAAATCACAAAACTCATAAACATCATATATTTACTCCAATATTCATATCATGCAAGGCACATAAACAATTTATATACACATAACATGATTTAGGTATTGAAATAATCAACATGAACGGGGCTCTGATACCACTGTTGGGTTTCGTAGTAACATGCGGAGCGGAATTTAGCATTTAAAATTTTGAAACCCAAAGCCTATAGATCCATTCATATGATTAAATCAAATACAACATAATGAATAAAGGAATAAACTAACCCTTGATGACTTGGAGTTTGGTCTTTAAACTCGGTGGAGATATTGAAGCTTGATCACGAAGAAAGTAAGAACACGAACTTTGAAGATGATGAGCTTCACCCTCTAGCGGTATCCACACCACGAACGAATATCAAGGAGCTTCTGATCTTGGTTGCTAGACCAACAATTATGAAACACACTTTCACAATTGATATGACTATATGGAATTTTCTTTTGTGTATTATTTTGTTTTTCAACCAAGGATGTCTTAGAACAAAATAAACTCTCTCTCAAACTCTTGAGACTCACAAAAGGCTATCTGTGAAGTTCTGGCCGAAATCCTCCTTTTATACACAAGCAAGACCTATTCCAAATAGAAACTTGTGTCAAAGACATTCCAAATCGAATTAGGAAAGTGCCAGCCGACAGTACTGTGCGGCCGCCCAGAATACACTGTGCGGTCGCACATCTATCTGAAACAAAACTGGTACAAAACTGAGCTAAGTGTGCGGCCGCCCAGTCCACACTGTGCGGTCGCCCACTTCCCCAGAATGTCCAAAATTTCAAAAAAATCCAATTTAGTCCTTTTAAAGATTCGTTCTATTGTGTGTGACCCTCTAGGATTATAATAAGTTGGCAATGGGTTTCAAACATGAAACCATAAGATATGATTAGGTTCTAGCAAACCGTCACACCTACCCAAATAGTATAACTAGATACAAGTTCGCATTCCTTTAGAATATGTCATAATCCCTTTGTCCTCGACGTCATTGAACACAAGTCATGGTCAAACAGTCAACTTGTTTTGTTCAATACTTCTCGATCCGAATATGTTGATAATCCAAATGCCATTGATCCAATCAATTCATTTGAGTCCGACCGAACATTTCATCAACACCATTCCTACGAGAGGCCCAAGCTTGACATCTCTCCGAAGAGGGACAAATCCATTTAGCTTATTATTCTTCCCTACGTGAGTCCGATTATGCCAATCATACCCTTATAACTTCCCGGTTAAAGTAGCGTTTGAATATGTCAAACATAATGTTCATCAAGTGGAAGACTATAATAACTTCATGTCTAAGGATTCAAATGACATAACTAATATGAGATATATGTTCGACATAGACCATGACATAAATCTCATACAGCGGGTCATGTCCAGTACCTTGTTCCAAACAAGTACCCATAAATCTAACATGATCATCGCATGATCATTTAGCCTTTATACTAGTGCTTAACAAGTACTAGGGACGGAGATTATTATAAGTAAACATGAACAATAATAATAATCAAAACATCTCTTTTTGATATGAAATAAATGATAACAATTACAACATTTATTAAACGTGCCTAGGGCACCACTACCAACAGATAGAGCTTGGTTGACTGCAGTTGATGCATCGGGTATCCAGCCTGCATGATACCACCATTCGCCGGACTAGCTCGGCGTTGCTGACGGCATTTGTGGAACGGTGGTCTCCTGAGACTAACACGTTCCACATGCCGTGGGGTAGATGACGATCACGATGCATGACGTCACTCATATTCTAGGTATATTGTTGTTATTTACTTTTATCAATTTCATAAATTTTTTCAATTTTATTAATTTTTTCATTTTCATTTTTTAGGTATCAGCTGTATAGGTTTTCCGATTAGGATAGCGGATCCATAGCCTGACCTGGGCGAGATGTAGAGACACCTCATCGGCTGTCTGAGGGGCACGACATACACATTACATGACCTTCGGCTAGCCTTTCAGACACGTTCAGCCATGACTGATGACCAGCGGGCTTCTACTTATATCCTGTCCTCTTGGGTGCACGTTATTCGTGGACAAGAGTCAGGATAAGATGCCTGCAGCTTATCTTTCCTTGTGCGTGGATCTGCTGAGAGGGGCGTCTCTCTTGGGGATCAACTGCTTTGGCCTACTTGTACCGCGAGTTGGGGAAGGCGTCCAGATCCGGATGCGCTCAGATGGGTGGTTGTTCGACTCTGCTGGAGGTAATATATAATATTTCTTTAATGCTCCATGACGTCACTCATATTCTAGCTATATTGTTGTAACATTATTCACTAATTTATTTGCATACTTTTCAGGGCTGGATATACGAGTACTTCCCTGACTTCCGACGACTTTTGAACCCGCGATGGCAGGAGGGGCAGCCGAGAGCCCTTAGATGGGCACGTGGTGATAGAGCTGGCAGGGAGTTGGAGCATCTACTGGTGTATCGCCGCACCCTAGACACTATGCCTGTTGAGAGGGTGAGTTATTTATATTTAAATTGTTATACTCCCCATGTCCCAGTGAAAGTGGCACTAGTGCACTTTCACTGAGACGGAGGGAGTATTATGTTGACGTTGCCTAACAAAGTGACTTATATAAGTTTGTTGGACTCCTTATGGTACCGGAGTGGACGTGCTTCTGCCGGTATCCTACTTCAGGGGGGTTATACGCTTCTTAGACATCACTGAAGTGCATATGCCTGACCGGGTTACCAAGCAGTTCGCGATCCAGCAGAGGATCCCCAGACTGTAGCCCTTGCCTCACTCGACATGCATTTTGATGGCTGGTCAGAAGGGGTACAAGAAGGCATATGGTGACCGGGATGATATTTGGATAGAGTGGATTGAGTTCGACATGGAGGGTTACGATCCATATCGTCGTTTGGGGCCATTAGTGACTGCATCTTCTGCTGTGACTCCGGACTATATGGATTGGTTTCGGATGAGGAGTCATGTTCGGATTAGTAATCCGATACATGAGCCAGCAGTTGACATTCCACCTCAGCCTCGGCTTGCAGCGGTGCTACCCGGCATCAGAGATATGCTACTTCCCTTGATGACGGATGAGAGGATACCTGACGATGCCAGAGCTACTATCACACGGGTCCACGAGATGTTAGGAGATCACATTTAGATGATGAGATGATTATCGACATTTTGTTTATTGGATCTTTATTATGTATATTGTGATATTTTGTTTATGGTTAAGAAATGTGATCATTATAACTATATAATCTTGATTAAGTGGTATTCCTCTCGTGTGCAACTTATCTCGTTATAGAACATGTTCATTTACCTTGTTATATATAATCTTGATTAGAAATATGTAATATTGATTAAAAATATGATGATAGACATATAATCTTGATTAAGTGGTATGTTCAATTAATTGATTATGATCCAATATGACGTGTGTTAGTTGTCATGTCTAAATGTACAATATATTGCTCAAATTAACACCACAATTCAATAATTTAACATAGGATACGCGTATCATTAACATCGTGTGGCAAATCATCGAAGAACACCTGGAAACAATATCTCGTATGAAAATACACGAAATATATGACATATTTCGTGTGATAATACACGAAATGTTTCACACCATCTCGTATGAATTTATACGAAACCAATTTAACCAACAAAAAATATTTCGTGTACGGATTTATGAAATTTATTACGTATCTCGTGTATATATACACGAGATACGTAAAACCCAGAACCCTTAACCCTGAATTCTGTATTAAACCTATATAACACCCATTCTTAACAGCCCCATTCACCATTCATTATTAACCACGAATTCAAGTCTCTAAGTTCATATTATGGACCCCTCACACAATTCTCCACAACGTTCTCCACAACATTCTCCAAGTTCTTATGATCATATTAACCTTGATGTTGTAGAATTTACCTTTGAAGAAGAAGGATGGGCACCAAATTCTCCATATCAGAATCAAAATCCAAGCGGCAATGAAGTAAGTTTTAAGATTTTATTTCGTATGGTAATCAAAATAAGAATATAAATCCAATCTTGAAACTAAAGTGATGCCAATATAATTTGCAGGGTCAATATCCGGATGTCAATGATCAATTCAACACATCACAATTATTTTCAAATAGGGATGAGCTTCTTAAACACGTACGGGATATTGCGGCCCGTCAAAATATAACCCTTTCTATTCAAGATTCGAGGAAGACAAGTGGTAATATCCTAGCCTACGCAAAGATAGTATGTCATTTTGGTGGCAATTATAGGGCTGGAAAATCAAAGAATCAGAGGTTGAGTAGCACAAAGAAGATTGGGTGCAATTTTGAAATTCGGGCCAAAGAAAGGGTGATGGGTTATGGGGTTACGTTGTCAAGCATGGTTCTCACAATCATGACTTCCCAACGTATCCAGAAGGTCATCTGCTCAGAAAATTGACAAATTATGAATATGAGGAGGTGTGTACCGCAAGTCAATCTTCAATGCGTCCAAATAACATTCTCACTATGTTAAAGAAGAAGGATAAGAAGAACGTGAGTACTCAGACACACGTCCACAATGCCCTCCTAAAATTTAGAGGACAAGAACGTCAAGGGAGATCCCCGCTACAACAATTCATAAAATTACTCGACGATCATCGATATATCGTCTTTATGAGGAAAGCCAATGAGAGTGACATCATCGGCGACATATTCTCTCTCACCCACTAGCATCGAATATGCTAAACTGTTTCCCATATGTAGTACAAGGTAATTTTTTTGAATCTGTTTTTGACTCTGTTTTTTACAGTTTGTTCTGAGTGTATTTCGTGTATACATACACGCGTTGTTGGGAACCATGTCGTATGAACTTTACACGAGATGTATGATAAAAACTCGTGTAAAGGCATACGACATATACTCTACAATTTCGTAATATTATACACGAAATATCTGACTGCATTTTTTTAATTGCAATTTTTCATTTCTAACTTTATTTATCTTTAAATGATACAAGGTGACTGCACTTACAACACCAACTGCTATGGACTGGCATTCCTTCAGATTTTAGGATTTACTTCCACGGGGAAGAATTTCACAATTGCGTATGCGTTCCTCCAAAATGAGAAGATTGACAATTACACATGGGCACTCGGGAATTTACACAGTCTTTTTCAACCTCCCCATATGCCAATAGTTTTCATCACTGATCGTGACTTGGCTTTCATTATGATGTCCATACAGTATTTCCCGAGACCGCACACCATTTGTGTCGAAGGCATATCGAAGTCAATGTTAGAAAGAGAGCGTTGGCTAAAACTAGTAGCCCGGAATTCGCGAAATCATTCATGAGGAAATTCAATGAAGCAATATCAGCCGCTACTTGCGAAGAATGGAACCCCGTTGGCAACGGTTTTGTGAACGTTTCGGCGCTTATCCTGATTTATTGAGCTACATCCGCGATACATGGATTACTCCATACTCTCCGAATGTTCTGTCCATGCACACGGATAAGTTACTACACTTCGGAACCCACACTACGAACAGGTCTGAGAGTGAGCATAACAGTTGAAGAAGGCCTTGGGAAGTGCTTCTTCTACTTTTGACACAATCTTAAAAAAGGCTCATGAGATCATGGAAATCCAAATAACAAAAAAGCTAGTATGGAGAAATCAAATAGCAGAATTCCAAATGATATGAAGACCTGTAATCTGTATCATGACATATTGGGGCGAGTGTCAAAGGTAGCCTTGGACATCATCAAAGCAGAGCGGACTCGTAGTGGGGATAATGTCATGGATCCCTAAGACTGTGGGTGTTACTTCAGGCGAACACATGGACTTCTATGTAGTCACGAGATTGCATGCATACGAAACTCTGGGGGCCGGATTGAGCTGTCCTCGATTCATGTTTTTTGGAAGAAGTTGGACATTGAACTAGACTACTGTCCAACTGAGCCTTCAATCAATAAAAACTCTTTTGAAGCTATGTGGAATGACCTACAGAACGCACCTGAGCCAGTGAAGAGAAAGTTATTCCAAACGATAAATGAAGGGCTACATCCACAAACCAGAGATGCTTCTAAGCCATATCATATTTCAAAGGCAAATAAAACCCAGGACCACCAATTCCAGAATACTGTCAGATTGGGAGCATACTGACAGATATTTTGGAGTCCCCGCTACACCACCATCCACTAGCAGCATGTCTAGATCTTCATTCATTGCATCAACCCAGTCGAGTTTGAAGTCCACGCCCATTCGGAAATCAGCTCCAAACAGTACACCATCTAGCCCCTACTACTCCTACGTCTCTTCCACCACTAGCTGCTTCAAGTCATGGGAGAGGACGAGGACGGGGACGGGGTTGTGGAAAGGGAAATGGACAACTCAAAGTCACTAATCTGCATACTTCTGGCTATACTTTGTCGTTTATGCCTTTCATTGTCCCATTTATTGAAGGCATCACAGATGTGAGTGGTGATGGACATTGTGGCTATAGAGCCGTAGCAGCGTAGATATACGGAAATGAGGACATGTGGCATCAAGTGCGGTCAGATTGTTGCATTGAGCTGCATAGTCGCCGCGCGCTTTATCAGAGAGTTATACCTTGGAGACCTGTAGACGAGCTCTACAATCGCATTGTTTGTTATACCTCCCCGGCTCCTGAATATAATTATATGATACTCCCAGAGCTAGGGCACATCATTGCCACGAGGTATAATGTGGTGTTCGTCTCGTACACGCAAACCAGTGGCTTCACATGCCTTCCAGTGACTGTACCACAAGGAACAGGACCACCCACAGACACACTTGTGTTGGGACATGTGGGAAACCATTTTATATTGGTATGATACTTGAATTCGTTATATTTAACTATCTTATTTAAATTCATTATATTTAACTATCTTATTTAAATTCGTTATATATTTATTACTTTTGTTAGCTGCACATGTCAGATAATGATTACCCAATACCATCACCAGCGATATATTGGGAGAATGAACGTGATCCAAGCGCAAGTAACCTGGTCATGCCCTACAGAGCTTGGATAGACACATTCAATCGACTCTCAAATGCGGCGAACGAAGCAAGAATTGCAAGAAATGCAAGAAATAGGTCATAGTATGTGTGCATCATGTATTGGTTTTTGAATTATCCAGTTTGTATGACATTTGTTTGTTTGGATGTTTGAATTATGCATCAGACTTGTTTATCCAGTTTGTATGAACTTTGTTTGTTTGGATGTTTGGATGTTTGAATAATGCATCAGACTTGTTTATTTCGTGTCAAATTAGGTGAACAGGATGGCTTTATTTCGTGTAAATATTTATGAAATGCATTGTTATATTTCGTGTAAAATTGGATGAAACGCATGGCAATATTTCGTGTAAAATCATGCGAAACTAACAACTTCTACTTTTGAATATTTCGTGTAAAACTATACGAAATAAACCCATTATTTCGTGAGCGTGTACACGAAACACGCGTATCCGGGGGGTGATACTATATACAAAGCATGCAATTTACAAGGCACCCGGAAATGACTAAAATGCCCTTATATATATACTTTTAAAAAAAAAACCTTCTCTCCCTCATCCCATTCAACTCGTTTCTTCTTCTTCTGCGCTCTCTCTCGACCGACGTCGCCCACCACAACAACACCACCATACCACAACAAATGAAGACAAACAAGCTCCCTATCACCGGTGGAAAGTCCGGAGCCGCCTCTTCTACCGCCGCTCCATAAGTAATCCTAATTTCTAAACCTAAATTTCAATTTGAAAACCCAACATTAATTTTATGCCTAAAATCGATTATATAACGCTTAATGTTGTTTAAACCTATCCTAAATGGTTCTAATTGCGATTTCGTAACATAAATTGGAGTTTTTTGTTTGAATCAGATACGGATTCGTGGGCATAAAATTTGAAATTGTCGGGGTGTGTTTCGTATGAACACACACGAGCTTCCTGTCAACATGTCGTGTATTAGCACACGATATGTAAACTGATGAATCAGTTTACATTTCGTGTGCTAATACACGACATGTTTGATGTGCATTTCGTGTGTATTTACACGACATGTTTGTCAACATTTCGTGTATGAGCACACGACATGTAAACTGATTCATCAGTTTACATATCGTGTGCTCATGCACGAAATGTTGACAAGTATGTCGTGTAAATACACACGAAATGCACATCAACATTTTGTGTATTACCACACGAAATGGTATATGTGAAGTGAATTTTGTTTAAATTTTTTGTTGTTAAATATTTCAACTATAATTGTTGCTTATTTATTGTCTCTTATTTAATTTTTTATAGGGATGTAAACCTGCGACTGCCTCTAATAGAAAGAGGAAGGCCGAGGAGGCAGCTGCAGCTAGAGGAGATGCACGGACCAAAAAGAAGCACGACAAGAATGTCGTGATTGAGGAGATTTTGGTTGATGAGACAGATAGTGAGGGTACAGATTCTAGTATGGGGTCGGATGAGGATTCATCTTCTGCTACTCTTTCCCGAGGTGCATCTGTGCGTGAGGGACACGGATCTGGTGATGATGAGGAGGAGGAGGAGGAGGAGGTGGAGGAGAGTTTATCTGTGAGGCCTCGCAAGAGGCGGGAGGCACGGGCCAGAAAGGGGAAAGGGGCTAAGGATGAACAGTGGCAGCTTAAGAGTAACCCCGGTGGCGGCCCGGAGGAGGTTGATTTGTTGTACGGATTTGGTCATCACCGAGCCCGTAAGATATGGGAGAACGCCACTTGTGAGCCGGTGTTGAAGTGCCAAACGAGGCAGCAGATTCTAGATAAGTAAGTATATGATTTGTTTATTAAATAGCTTTATTATTTGTTGTTATTGTTTTAAACCTCCTCTGTTCCAGAAAAACAGTCCCATTTTGACTTTTTGTTAAAAAAAAAAAAAAAATTCAAAATGAGACTGTTTTTCTGAAAAAGAGGGAGTATTAATTATAATGTTTTGTTTGGAATCAACAGGTTCTCGCCTGCTTCTTTACCGGAGGATGATAGAGCTTGGTGGGCTCGTGTTCAGGGTACCGGCCTCCATTACCTACATGATGCTACCATTCGCCGGCCTAGCATGGCGCTCCTAACGGCGTTTGTGGAACGGTGGTCTCCCGAGACTAATACCTTCCACATGGCGTGGGGGGAGATGACGATCACTATGCATGACGTCACTCATATCCTAGGTATATTCTTGTTTGTTGTCTATTTTTTATAAATTACATAAATTTTATCAATTTCATAAATTTTATCAATTTTATTAATTATTTCATTTTCAATTTGTAGGTATCAGCTGTTCAGGTGGCCCTGTTACGAAGGCGGTTCCAGAGCCTAACGTAGCCGGTATCAGGGCACGCCTTGATACATGTCGGAAGGGCACGACGTACTCTTTAGATGGCCTCCGCCGGTCCTTTGAGACCCCTTCCGACATGACTGGCGATGAGCGCGCTTCTACGTACATCATGTTCCTCCTCGGCTCCACGCTGTTCGTGGACAAGACTCAGGATAAGATGCCCTCAGACTACCTTTCATTGTGCGTGGATATTGACAGAGTGGGGGCTCTATCCTGGGGGACAGCTGCGTTGGTATATCTATACCGGGAGTTGGGGAAGGCATCTAGATATGGATGCAAGCAGATCGGTGGTTGTTTGAGTCTTTTAGAGGTAATATTTAACAATCATTTAATAATTACAACATGTATTTATGGTTATAACATTGTTAACTTATTTATTTCATACATTTGCAGGCCTGGATATACGAGTACTTTCCGGTTTTCCGGAGAGATATTGACCCGTTATGGACGGAGGGCCAGCCGAGGGCTCGTAGATGGGTACGTACTGATACGGCCGGAAGGGATATGTCCCATCTATTGAAGTTCCGGTACACCCTGGACACGATGACGGTTGATAGGGTGAGTTAGTTATATTTAAAGTTTTACAAATTGTTATAATTTATTATTTCTGTTGACGGTGTCTAACAAATTCATTTTTAGGTTTGTTGGACTCCCTACGGTACCACCCCAGAGGCGCTTTTGCCGGTCTCATACTTCTGTGGGGTTATACACTTCCAGGATATCACGGAAGCGTATATACTTGACCGTGTTACACGGCAGTTTGGGATCCAGTAGAAAATCCCCAGAGACCCTATATCTTGCGGCCGAGATTGTTCATTGATGGCTGGTCAAAAGGGGTACAAGAAGTCCTATGGAACGCGTGATGATGTATGGGAGGATTGGTTAGAGGACGGCTTGGGGGTTTTCGATCCAGTGCGTAGATGGGGGCCGTCCGTGAGCGCATCTGATCCTGTTACTTCCACGTATATGCAGTGGTTTCTGGCTAGGACTCATGTTCGGATTACTAATCCGAATCATGATGACCTAGTTAACGTTCCACCACCGCCTAGGGTTGTAGAGGCACGAGATATACTACTTCCGCTGCTCACGGATGACAGGATACCCGCGGATGTCATAGATCAGATTAGACGGGCGCACGAGCTATTAGGAGACGCGTGATGATTATGTAGTTTAAGATTTGGTAGTTTATGTTTTGAGATACAATGTTTGTATTTGTGATTCTGGTTTCTAAATTTTGGAATATGTTTGTAAATTCTGGTTACAAATGGTGTTTATGTTTTGGGATTTGTTAATGAATGATTTGTGATTCTGGTTTGATGTATTGGAATCAGTTTGTTTCAGTTTGTGTTTTAGTTTGTTTGTATCAGTTTGTTAGTTTCAGTGGCTGTTTTTTTTTTCAGTACAGAGACCATCTCGTGTGCTTATACACGAGATGGTGTGACTCATCTCGCATATATACACACAACATGTTTTCTTTCCTCTCGTATGAACACACACGAGATACATTACTGGGTAATTAGTGTATTTCGTGTAATGTTCATACGACATAAATGAAACACGTCGTGTATATTTATACGAGTTATGATATACCATCTCGTGTATAAGCACACGAGATGGTCTCTGTACTGAAAAAAAACAGACACTGAAACAAACAAACTGATACAAACAAACTGATGTATCCATACATCAAAACTATAATTTAAGTACTACATCAAGTGATCCAATTTTAATATACTATATCCGTCCTAAAAAACAGTCATACTAAAGTCAACTAATGTATCCATACATCACAACAACCAATATATTCCACAAGATCAAGATCAAAACAAAAACCAAGTATGCATAATTCAAAAATCAATACACTATACACATAAACTATGGCCTATTTCCTGCAATTCGTGCTTCGTTCGCCGTAATTGAGAGTCGGTTGAATGTTTCTATCCGAGTTCTGTATGGCATGATCAGGTTACTTGCGCTTGGATCACGTCGATCCTCCCAATATAGTGCTAATGATGGTATCGGGTAATCACTATCGGACATGTGCAGCTGCAAAAGTAATTAAATAGTCAAATATAACAAATTTAAAAAAAGATATTTAAATATAACGAATGTAAACAAGATAGTTAAATATAACGAATTGAAGTATCATACCAATATAAAATGGTTTCCCACATGTCCCAACACAAGTGTGTCTGTGGGTGGTCTTGTTCCTTGTGGTACAGTCACTGGTAGGCATGTGAAGCCAGCGGTTTGCGAGTACGAGACAAACACCACATTATACACCGTGGCAATGATGCGCCCTATCTCTGGGAGTATCAACCAATAATATTCCGAACAAGGTGAGGTATAGTGAGCAATGCGACTATAGAGCTCGCGGCGATGAAGCAGCTCCTTGGCACAATCTGAGCGCACTCTTTGCCACATTTCCTCAGTTCCGTATATTTGCGCTGCTACTGCTCTATATCCACAATTTCCATCACCTATCACATCTGTGAAGCCATCAATAAATGGGACAATGATAGGTGTAATCAACATCCTATACCCAGAAGTACGTATATCATTGACTTGTCCATTTCCACAACCCCGTCCCCGTCCCCGACCTCGACCTCGACCTCTACCTCTACCTCTCCCACGACCTGAACCAGCTAGTGGTGGAAGAGATGTAGGAGTAGTAGGGCTAGATGGTGTAGTATTTGAAGCTGATTTCGGATTGGGTGACTCCCGCGACCTCAAACCTGATTGGGTTGATGCAATAAATGAAGATCTAGACCTGTTGCTAGTGGAGGGTGGTGTAGTGGGGACTCCAAAATGTCTGTCGGTACGCTCCCAATCTGACAGTACTCTACAACTGGTGGTCCGGGGTTTATTTGCCTTTGAAATATGATCCGGCTCAGAAGCATCTCCGGTTTGTGGATGTAGCCCTTCATTTATCGTTTGGAATAACCTTCTCTTTACCGGTGCAGGTGCGTTCTGCAGTTCATTCAACACAGCTTCAAAATCAGGCCCAGTTGGACAGTATTCTAGTTCAATGTCCAACTTCTTCCAGAAAGCATGAATCGAGGACAACTCTATCCGGCCCCCAGACTTTTGTATGCATGCAATCTCGTGACTACATGGAAGTCCATGTGTTCGCCTCAAGTAACACCCACAAACTGAAGCATCCATGACATTACCCCCACAACGACTCCGCTCTTCTTTGATGATGTCCAAGGCTGCCTTTGACACTCGGCCCAATATGTCGTGATACAGATCACATGTCTTCATATCATTTGGAATTCTGCTCTTTGATTGCTCCATACTAGCTTTGATTGTTGTTATTTGGATTTCCATAATCTCATGAGCCTTTTTGAACAATGTGTCAAAAGTAGAAGAAGCACTCCCCAAGGCCTTCTTAAACCTGTTATGGGCCCTGTTCGTGGTGTGGGTTCCGAAGTGTAGTAACTGATCTGTGTGCATGGACAAAATACTCGTAGAGTATGGACCAATCTATGTCTCCCGGAGGTAGGTCAATAAATCAGGATAAGAGCTGTAATGATCGCAAAACAATTGCCAACGGGTGTCCCACTCTGAGCGAGTAGCGGCTGATATTGCATAATTGAATCTCTTCATGAATGATAGTGCGAACTCCGGGCTACTAGTTCTACCCAACGCCCTCTTTCTAACATTGACTTCGATATGCCTTCGACACAAATGGTGTGCGGTCTCGGGAAATACCATTTGGACAGCATTAATGAAAGCCAAGTCACGATCAGTTAAGAAAACTGTTGGCATGTGGGGAGTATGAAAAAGACTTTGCAAATTCTTGAGTGCCCACGTGTAATTCTCAGTCTTCTCATTTTGGAGGAACGCATATGCAATCGTGAAATTCTTCCCCGTTGAAGTAAATCCTATAATCTCAAGGAATGCCATTCCATAGCAGTTGGTGTTGTAAGTGCAGTCACCTTGTACTACATATGGAAAACAGTTAAGCATATCCGATGCTCGTGGGTGAGAGAAGAATATGTCACCGATCATGTCACTCTCATCGGCTTTCCTCATGAAGACGATATATTGCTTATCCTCGAGTAATTTTATGAATTGTTGAAGAGAGGATCTCCCTTGTCGTTCTTGTGACTTGCATTTTGTGAGGGCATTGTGGACGTGTTTCGGAGTACTCACGTTCTTCTCATCCTTCCTCTTTAACATTGTTAGAATGTTATTTGGACGCACCGAAGACTGACTTGCGCTACACACCTCCTCATATTCAGAACTTGTCAATTTACCCAACGATGACCTTCGGGATACGTTGGAAAGTCATGATTATGAGAACCATTCTTCACAACGTAACCCCATAACCCATCACCCCTTTCTTTGGCCCGGATTTCAAAATTACACCCAATCTTCTTCGTACTAGTCAACCTCACATCCTTAGTTTTTCCGGACCTGTACTTGCCACCAAAATGGCATACAATCTTCGCGTAGCCTAGGATCTTGCCACTTGTCTTCCTCGAATCTCTTATAGAAAGGGTTATATTTTGACGGGCCGCGATATCCCGTACGTGTTTAACAAGCTCATCCCTATTTGAAAATAATAGGGATGTATCGAATTGATCACTGACATCCGGTCCCTACAAATTGTATTACCATCAATTAGAAAATTGCAAAATAAACAACAGGCTGAATGACATTTCGTGTAGTTATACACGACATATTAAGAACTAAGTCGTGTACTTATATACGAGTGGGTTCTGCACATCTCGTGTACATACACACGACGTAGTAATTTACCACTCGTGTATTAGTACACGACATAGCACGATATCAGAATTTAACAATCCAATCTTGAAAAACAATTCAGTTTCAATATTGGATTTTTATTGTGATTTTGATCATAACACCAAATATAACTTTAAGAACTTACTTCATTGCAGCTTGGAATTTGATTTTGATGTGGAGAATTTGGTGGCAAACCTTCTTCTTCAAAAATAAAATCCACAAGATCAAGATTAATGTGATCATAAAGACTTGGAGAATGTTGTGGAGAATCCATAATATGGTGTTAGATGATTTGAGAATTAATGATAATAATGTGTATAGATTGATGGGTGTTAAGAATGGTTGTTGTGAAAGTGTATATCAATGGTGCTGCATGGGTGTTAACCAACCGGCGGTGTAATGGGTGTTAATGGCCGTTACAGGTAGGGTTTATGGGGGTTTAAGTATTCTGTTCTGGGTGTATCTCGTGTGATTAAACACGAGACAATATGGTACAAGTCGTATAAATTCCATACGAAATGTTTTTTTTTCTGGTAATAATCTCGTATGAACAATACACGAGATATAATCTATCAAGTCGTGTATTGTTCATACGAGATGTTCTAACATAGGTCGTGTATTCCCACACGAAACAACTTATGAAAAAGAGAAATTTAATTATAAATAAATGTGGTAGGTTATATGATATTGTATGATGTTGGTTCATTCATATATGTAATCATTGTTTGTTTTCCACATTATTATAACAATAAACATATAATCTTGATTAACAAATATGATAATTTCAAATATATAATCTTGAGCGAGTGGCATTCCTCTAATGTACAACTTGTCATTAACCTCGTTTGGCAAATCATCGAAACAACTTAACTCGTTATATAACATGTTTAATTAACTTATTATATATAATCTTGATTAAAAATATAACACCATAATTCATTAATTTAACATAGTATATGCACATCATAACACGTCTGTTAGTTGATAAATAAAGTGGTATCACTTTTAACTAATAAATGTGATAGGTTATTTATGATATTGTATGATGAATTATAACATGCTTAATTACCTCTTTAAATATAATCTTGATTATAAATATAACACCACAATCATTTGTTTTGGGTTTATAAATAAAGTGGTATCACTTAAATGTGATAGGTTATATGATACTGTATGATCCAATATGACATTTGTTTCTTGTCATGTCTAAGTGTACAAATTTTGCTCAATTAACAACACAATTCAATAATTTATCATAGCATATGCGTATCATTAACATCGTGTTGCAAATCATCGAAGAACACCTTCATTTTGATATGTCGTATAGATATACACGAGAGTATGACATCATATCGTGTGGTTTTGTACGACTTTAATGACAGAGTAAATTTAAATTTCGTATAAGTTCATACGACTTAATATTTTACACAATTGGTCTATGTCGTGTAAAAGTACACGACATGAAGGCTTCCTGTCGTCCTTTCGTACACGACACGCGAAGGGTAGTTTCACCATTATTGGTGCCTTGTATGTAATATGCCTTGTATATAGAATTTACCGTATCCGGGTAAGGATATTTTGACATTATCGTGCCTTGTACGCAGTGATGCCTTGTAAATAGAATTCACCAAACAATGTTAAGCAAGTCAAGCCTGGATCCAAAACGCAATCACATATTGGACATAATAGAGTATTATTATTGTCTTTGATGTTGATTCAAACTCATTCCTAGAACATATCAATAGGAGGGGTACTTACGTCATTTGAAAAAAAAAATAATAACCTCAAAAGCCAATTCCACATTCAATTAAGTCATTTGTTTAGCAAAAATTCCAACTCTATCTCCATGGAGGAACATATTGACACAAATACCCTCAATGCCGATCGTATCAAGCTCAACGTCGGCGGCAAGCTCTTCGAAACCACCATCTCCACCCTCCAATCCGGCGGCCCGGACTCCCTCCTCTCCGCCTTATCCAACCGCCCGACCCACCCTGACCCTAATCCTATTTTCATCGACCGGGACCCGGAGATCTTCTCCGTCCTCCTTTCTCTCCTCCGCTCCAACTGCCTTCCCTCCACCGCCCGCCGCTTCACCAGCCAGGAACTCTCCGATGAAGCCTCTTACTACGGCATCGAGTCTCACCTCAAGTCCGCTATGCTGCCGATCCCGCTCTCCGGCATCGACGCTTCGTTGGTCGCCACGATTAGACCTGCCTCCGACGGCGTCGTTTCGTCTTTCTCCGCCGGTGACGGCGACGTTTCTGTTTGGATCGCTCATGGAGGTCAGATCTCTGGTTATGACTGGAATTTGAGTCACGCAGGTACTATTCGGACTCACCTCGATTACATCACCTCTTTACGTTGCGTACGGTCGCCGGGGATCGTTGCCGTTGCTTGCGACGTCTCATCGGGGCTCCACTTCTACAATTTCACGAACGGCCGTCGAGTTGGGTCTGTCTCGTGGACGGACCCATCAGATCCGAGAATCTACAAGGCACGAGTGGAAGCGGTGACGGACTCAGTGGACTCGGTGTTCGCGTCGTTTGATTCGAATCACAGGGAGAATTGCGTTCTCGCAATCGACAAGTTAACGCTTAAAGTCACGTCGGAAATTGGACGGCAATCCGGCAGCTCGTCCAAGACATCCGTCCCCGATAAACTCACCTACATACCAGAGATGAATGCGGTGGCCGGAAGTGCGGTTACATCTGGTGCGTTTGGTTCCTCTGGTTACATCCGGTTGTGGGATGTGAGGTCTGGAGCAGTCATTTGGGAGACAAACGAGCCAGGCTCAGGACGAAGCAGCAGGTTTGGAGATTCGTTTGCAGACATAGCTGTTGACCCGGACGAGTTGACTCTCTGGAAGATATGTTCGAAGTCAGGGGATTTAGCAATAGCAGATATACGTAAATTGAGCGATGATCCATGGGTGTATTTGAAAGACAAAAACCCGAGCTTGAGAAATACAGGCGGAGGGGGAGATAGCGTCTTACATTGTTATAGAAAGCAGGTGTTTGTGGGAAGAGAAGGTGGATTAGAGGTTTGGTCTAGGGTGGAGGACAAAGAACATGATGTATGTGAAGATTCATATAGGAGGAACTTTGTTGATAAGGTGGAGGATGCAGAAAGAGGGATTATAAAGAAGATTGAAGGAGGTGGGGAGAGACTTTTTGTTAGTAGAGAAAACATTGAAGGGCTTGAGGTATGGCAAAGCTCCAACTTTTCAGGCGGGGTTTCAGTTTCATGATGCTATTAGAAGGTGTTGTAGCATAGTTGATTGATACAAATTGGGCATGTAGTTGTATTTGATTGTTACGTAAATAAGCATGGAATGTGAAGTGAAAGAGATTTACTTGGAGGTAACCCTTTTGTTTTGTTATTTTTGAACTCGTACCATCTTTATGATTCTATCTTCATGTTATATGCGGATGTGCGCTTAACTGATGCATTTTAGATAATTTACATACCCACTTGTTGAACATAATTTATTGCCATTTTTGGTGGGGGACTTTAATTCCGAGATTATAATAGTGCATGTCTTCCTGGTTTTGGATGAGCTAAACAGCTGATTAGCGTGATGCTGATACCGTTAGTGTTTGGTACTATGATGAGAATGAAATGGCCTGTTAATATGCAACTCTTTGACACAACAATAATATCTGCAAATGGATGCCTGATAAGATTGATTCATTAGGTGTACTGCTCACTGTAAGAGAATTTCGGCATATGTTTCACATTCAGTGAGTGACCAGCCGTATATGCTATTCCCTCCATCCCATAATAAATTTCACACTTTCCTTTTCAGTGTCCCAAAATAAATGTCGCATGTAAAATTAGGAAAGAGTCTTAGTGCAATTTTACCATTTGTACATACAATGCACAAATAAATAAAGCGTATTCCTAAAAAACGTTGACAAGTTAACTGCAACATTTGTTTTGGGATGTAGATACTAGAGAGTATGTTGGAAACATCCATAAATGTGATCTTTACTTGCTTTGATCCATCTGTTGTGACTGCATGTCTATTCTTTATCTCTCTTTCTATAATTTTTTTTTTTTTTTTGAAACCCTCTTTCTATAAATGTTAGAAAATAAAAAAGACAAAGGGCCCACTGCTCTGATGTTACCGTCTAATAATTTTGAAGAACATATGACATCGTAAAGGGTGATAGTAGCAGAACATTTTGTATAAGAGAACAGACGCAACATGCAAACAGACAGTTATACAGATTCCTCACAACAGCATGGAGTGTTCAGGAAATACTAGGGTCTTGAGAAAGCTGCTAATATATGGCTGCTTTAAACCTTCAAAAAGTAGTTGTGGAGACTTGACTTGCCACATATGTTGAAAAACATGCAGATTCCAGTATTGATGACCCTCTGTATGTGTAAAGAGATTCCTTGTACGTGTAAGCTGTATGTATAGTTGTTTTACTAAATGGCAAGCCCAAAGATTGAATTCCATTGTCTATTTTTAGGGGACTTCCATGGGTTTTCTATGGCCATATTGAAAGCAAGACTGCTCTTTTCATCTATTATTCAACCTTCATCTTAGTTTATTAGGTGCATTATCCTTTATGTTATTGGTTTACATGGTGTAGTATGATAGTATCGAGTCTAAATCTTTGTGATTGTATGTAGGAGGAAAATAATTAGCATAACTGAAGGACAACCTAGGTGGTTTTGGTACACCCTCTTGATCAGTGTCTCCATTTAGTTTGTACATCAACCATGAATTATGTATGTTTGTGGGTATTCATCAATAATGGAAGATTAGAACATGCTAGCATAGATGGTCCTGTGGAGCCTTTTGAAGATAGCTCTCAGTGTTGTTTCTTTTAGAGGTTCCACTAGCTGTTTCTCTTGCCCATTGTAAATTGTACTCCTTCCTGACCAAAAACATAGTCCCGAAAGCATTTAAGGATGCTTGAACCTTCTCAAATTGGACTGAATTGTTGCTTCTTTTAGAAGTGGAACTAGCCTTTTGGGACAAACCGAAACGGAGAAAAGGGACTATTTTGGTAGGGCAGAGTTGTATTATGAAGTCATTTGCTTGACCTATTTTCATCTTTCATATGGATGATTAACATAATACTACGTCAACTTGGTGTTCCGTTGTTATTATAATTGAGCTTTGGATGCATTAATGTATTTTACGCCTCCATGAGTAATGGTGTACAATAGTGAATTCTTTGTACAGTATGCTGAAGAACGTTGTCATGTTAAGGGACTATGACACTCTGTGTGCTGTATTTAAGTTGATGCAATGGGTCTTTTATTAATTTATTTAAGATCACTACTACTCCTGGCTATTGTGATTACTGTTGGTCCAGGGGAATGGGAGAAGGGGCAGTTATCTCCCCTGGTTCCTCTAAGAAATAGATGAGCTCGTTCATTGGCCACTCTGTTGGCTATACAATGGCTAATTTCGTGGTGCAGTTGTCCTTCCACAAATAATGTTTAACTTGATCAAGGTAAGCCAGAGAAAAAATGAGGTTCAATGGCTGCATGTTTCTTCATTCTTCTTAAGTTCTGCAACGCTCTACTATTGCAGCTTGCCGAGTGTACTGACAATAGCAAACTGGGTAAAGGACTGCTTTTTTAGAGAAGCTCGAGAGAGAATTCGAGTGAGTATAATCTTTATCCCCTTATTTAAATATCTTCTTTCCTTATAAGCGGTTAAGTCTTATTTGAGGACACATCTTCCTGCGTGTAGAAAACTGCTTTGTGTGAGATACTGTTCTTTTTGTAGCTACTTTTGTGTTAGTTGTTTGAAAATGAAACTTCTTTTATTTTTCTACTTTTTCACAGGTAAGTGGCGACAGTGATACTACACGTCTAGAGCTTTGAAATCTTGGAACATGGAAATTGCAGTTGGCTTTCTTGGAGAGAAATACTTATACCTGGGACCTTGACATGAAAAGTATCAGCGATGATTTTATGCAACCGAACTACATGATTGACCCGTGACAGCGCTTAGCAATTAATTGAACAATGAGGAGGATGAAAAGCTTTCAAGCCTTTAACGAGTCCATACTTATTCCTGACAGATTGGCTTGCCGGCTAATCTAGCCTTGGTTGATCTGATAGGTGGAAAAAGTACGTCACTCTGAAACCTACTCCAGTAAGACCTGGCTTGTTTAATTTGTTCAGAATGCTCTCTTGATAGCTCACTCTTTCATGTGAAATCCACTCAATATTGAAATTTGTAGAAAAAATATAATCTTTAGGAAAATTGAAAATAATAAGATTTGACAGAATTCAGTGCTAATATTAGTTTGAAGTTGTCATAACTCATCGCACCTGTTAGTCTTTCCTCTGTTCAGTGATTAAGATACCAGCTGTATACATAGAGAAACTTGACTATGATATATGCATGGAATGTGAAATAAAAGAGATTTACTTGGAGCCCTTTTGTTTTCTTATTTATGAAATCTTACTATCTTTATGATACTATCTTAATGTTATATGTTGTTGTGCTATACTATACTTGAACTAATGTATTTAGCGGAAGGTGTTACATATCCGCTAGTTGAACATGATTCAATTCCATTGTTGTTGGAAGACTTTATTCCGAGGTTACAAGAACACACTTCTTCCCGATCTAGGGTGCACGAAACAGCTGCTTTGTTTATAGGTATAATAGCTGCTGTTTCACAAATCGGTGTCTGCTAGGATTGATTCATTAGGAATGCTGCTCGCTCTAAGAGAATCTCAGCATGTGTTTCATATCCAGTGAGATACCAGTCATATGTCCAGTGTTGGAAACATCAATAAATATAATTTCACTTGCTTTGATCCATCCGTGACTACATGTCTCTATACTGAGATACCGTCTCCATTCCAAAATGAATGCGCTTTTTTTTTTTTTTTTGGATATTCATATTAAACATTCTTGCATAGTCTGCTTTACTCTGGCTTCAAAGGTAAGAGAGATAGACTGCACTGCTGGGGTAAACAACTGTGCATGACCAAACACTATATGATCACAACCAGAAAAAAACATCATGACCTTCTTTGAGCCTTTTCACAGGTTATCTCTCTCTCTCTCTCTCTCTCTCTCTCTCTCTCACTTTATGCTGCGTTTAATCAAATTCATTAGCGTGAAAACTTTAATAAGATTAAGACTGAAGAAGACTTTTTGTTTCAGATGAGATCATATCAGTGAGGTCATTATTACCCAATTGTCATAACAATCTCATAAACAACAATATATTGAATTATTGGTTACATAATTTATTATTTAACTCCCTAGTGCATCATTCACAGAAGGAAACTATATATTTAACATTCATTTGTGTAGTGGTTGAGTTAGCCTTAATTAATTAGGCTACAATTAAATTCATTAGCATGAAAACAGTAATAAGATTAAGACTGGAGGAGTCTTTTTGTTTCAGATGAGATCATAAATCAATGAGGTCATTACCCAGTCGTCATAACATTCTCATAAACAACAATATATTGAATTAGTGGTTACATAATGCATTACTCCCACTGCCCCGACATGATTTTCTCATTTGCCAATTTTCATTGTCCCAGAAATTTTTCAACAATTTAGGCTTAAATGTGCATAAACACAATATGGCTAGAGTAGCAAGTGTTCACATCCTTAAAAAGTTTGAATAGTCAAATGTAAAGATCATTTTGGGACGGAGAGAATATTATATAACTCCCTAGTGCATCATTCAGAGAAGGAGTCCATATATTTAAAACATACCTTGGTGTAGTGGTCGAGTCAGCCTTAATTACATAGGCTACAACGTATGCGTGTATGCGTCAATTGAACGTCATTGACAAGCTTTCTTCACTATATTATTTCCAAATTTTATGCAGTACTTCCTCCATTATAAAATAAGAGTCTCATTTGACTGTAGACAAAGCTTTAGGCTAATTAATTGAATAATTGACCAAACAATTACTGGACATTATGCCACAACTGTAGGTTCCTCAAAAAAAAAAAAAGGTGTGAATACAATTGTTTCTAGCATAACGTAAAAGAGGTGACACTATTTTCGGAACATGACAAAACAATGCGTTTCTTATTTTGTAACAGAGGAAGTATTATAATTTATATCGCACATCTAGATCCAAAAGCATCTTTTCCAACCCATGTGAGCATCAAGGTTGAAAGATTCAAAAGCATCTTTTCCATTCCTTTCCGAGATTAAAAACTATATCACCTTCTTCATATATAACTTACTGGCATAACTCCTAGTTTCTTAGAAAAACTTAAGTAGATATTTTTCACATTCCATGATTATTATTTTAGTAGTCCGGAATTAGTCTTTCATATAATACTTGGGTTGTAATCCCAGTATCAGTCTTTTCTCTTTTGCTTTGCAAGAACTGAGAGCAGTAAATTAAGTATCTGATATTACACGGAAATGGCATACTTCTTTTGGAGGATTAACTGTAAGTTGGCCTGTAACATACTCATTATTTTTTATGTTATATTGTTTATATTAGTTTTTCAATATATAGTGTCTTGGCTTATTAACATCTTATACCAGAAAAAGGGTAAATCTGGCATAAATGTGTAGAAGTAGTTATCAGCTTTAATTGAATACATATACTAAAGATTGGTTAATTTATTTCTCAAATAAACATATTCATGTTTGCTATGGATGGCATGCAGCTTTAGCGTGGGCTGAACTTGTGGAGAAGTATGCGTTAGTGGTGCTGGTAACCTACTTAACAGATGTGTGGAATTTAAGTGTCATAGAGGCAGCAGGGCTTATAAACGTTTGGGAAGGCATAACTAAGGCAATGCCTTTGGGATTTCTCTTTCTCATTGAGAATTTCACTGGGTATTACTGGATGCGGGTGATCTCGTTTACCGCTTCTAGCATTGTAAGTACTAATTAACCTTTACTGTAAAAATAGTTTGTCAATTCAACTCAACCATACTTCCTCCGTATCATTTGAAACTACACTATTTCCCCTTTGGGTGTTCCATTAGAAACTATACACTTCCAAAATGGAAAATTTATAATACTTTTTATCCATCTGGACCCACTTTTCCTACTTACAACAATTTTCTGCTTACTATTTTCTTCCCCACTTTTGCCCTCCTACCCCATTTTTCATACAACAACTCCACTACCAGTATTATACTCCCTCCGTACCTTAAATGAATGTCCAAATCTCCAAAACTTTTGTCCCAAAGTGAATGTTTAAATTTTTGGGAAGTTACTAGATCCTCTCTCAACAACACAATTTCTAATTCATACTTAGACTTACTATGCAATTTAATGAGATCGTTAAGGGTATTAATGTAGTTATGTTGCAAAAATTGCCTAGAGTTGAATATTTTAACAAATGTCCGTAAATTTGAACATTCATTTAGGGACGGAGTGAATAACACTTTTCCTTAATTCCCTTGCCCAACCCAAAGTATTTAGTTTTCAACTGGGACGGAGGGAGTATATATTTATCATATATGCTTGCTAATGCTGTTGAGGAGTGTATGTACTATGTAGGGATTGGGGCTTCTGACAATGTCTACACCACCAGTCCTATCTAATTTTACAGGAACCTGTAGTGAATACAGCTCGGATTGCATAGGCCACACGCAAGTTGTCCTCTTCTTTGTTGCTTTAACGTTGATAGCTTTGGGAAAATCTGGAAGAGAAGCTTTCTCTCTTAAGTTAACTCTTAAACAGGGTGCTGTGGAGAACTTGTCAGAAAACGCGATAACTGAAGCCGTATTTCTTGTAATCGTGTACTTGGTTGCAGCTATTGGACTCCCATACATAAAACCATGGTCAGTGAGATTCGGAATTCCTGCAATATTTACGTTGGTGGCCACCCTTTTCTTCTTGAGTGGTTCTTGTTCCTACAAAACAGTCTTCAATGAGGCTGAGACAAGAAGTCCACTAACAACAGTGTTCAGAGTCCTCACAGCATCTGCTTCCAAGATATTTAAACCACTTCCAACTGATGACAGCCAGCTTTACATGGATGCGGACCAAAGTCTTCCTCGCACACCTACCCTCCGGTTAGTTAAATTTTCCATTTCATAATCATTCCTAGTAGTAATTCACATTACGCTCTGCTATTACCGTGAAAATTTTATTTATCTGTCCTTTTACATATACATGAATTGATTTGAAGGTGCTTGGAGAAAGCTGCAATTATATTGCCCAACCAGAGTATTAAGAGAAATTCATGGAAAGTTTGCTCTATTCAAGAAGTAGAAGAGACGAAAATCTTAATAGGGATGCTCCCACTCTGTCTCATCGTCATTATATGCGGGCTAGTGAGTGCTATTGGCAAAAACTTACTTTGTTGAGCAAGCAAAGAACTTGAATCCCAAGTTCTTAAAGGTTGATTTTACTGTCGCGGCCATTCATGTGATTTATGATAATACAAAAAAGTACATGATCGAGCATTCAAAGAGAAATTATAAAAATTCAAGAAGATGTCCTCGCTCAGAGGGATTGGTTGCAACTTTAATTTATGCAATCATCTGCTGTATTATTGCCGCGTCAGTGGAAACTAAAAGACTAGGTGTGATTAGAAGTCATGGCTTTGTGGACAAGCCAAATGAGATAATCCCAATGTCTGTATTTTGGTTGGTCCCTCAGTTCTACGCTCTTGGTTTCGTAGATGGAATTTTCGAAAGGAGTGTGGAGAGTTTCTTTAGTGAGCAGGCTCCTCCGTCCATGATCGCATTTGCTGTCCTTTTCTCAAAGGGAGTAGTTGGACTAGGAACTGCAAGCAGCGTACTGTCGGTATATTTGGTGGGTAAAGTCAGTGAAATAGGAGGGAATCCAAATTGGTTCCAAAAAACGTTAAACAAGAGTCACTTGAATTACTATTATTGGGTATTGGCTGGAATGTGTTTCGTCACTCTTGTTTTGTGGACAGTGGTGTCTCGCCATATTAACCTGAAAAACCATGGAGATGAATCTGACCATAATAACCCCCTTTTGGATGATTACTGATGGGATATGAGGTCGTTAATCTAGTTGGTTGATGGACCAAAGTGTCGTCGTTGTAAGAAATAACTGGTCTTATGTAAAATTTGGTTGCTTTGTGCATTTAGAATCTGTATGTTATTTATGTAGTAGTATTTGCAGCATCAATATTTAAGAGTTTTGAGACGTTATTGAGCAATCTAGTACAAGTTCTAGGCATCTTAGGTGCTTCGAGGTTCATTATTCCGATTATGGTGCGAAAAGTTTACCCTGGCATAAGATTACGGACATTAGTAAAACTTTAGGTGGTAAAATAGGCAAGGAGAGCAATATTATCAATTCTGGTAAGGAAACAACAATTCCCTCTGTATCTGAGCTGCAAGATGATGGCGAGGCCACCTTTTGTGTTACACCTGGTGGCATTAGGGACATCAAGTTCGATAAGGAGGAGCTCGTTTTCTACCCCTATCTCCTTGAGTTCACTAGTACTCCCACTGGTCCAGTATACATGTCGTTTTAGGACCAAAATTTTGGTCCAAAATACTTGTCGTTCTATGACTTAGCCTTTAAACTCCAATGTCACCCTATAGTTGAACTTGTTCCATTGTATTACTTTTTGAGTGAAGTAACGCATGAAAGAGATACAATTAATAAGGTAAGGTTTGGTACTTACTCTATGAAGTTGTAGTAATAATTGCACGTCTTAAGACTGGTTAAAACTTCTAAAATGGCATGTATTTTGGACCAGAGGGAGCACTTCAGAAGTTATTCTACGGAATTTGGTTGCTTACGAAGCATCAGTCACCTCACCTCACCGATACCCCCAACTCTTGAGCTTACAAAATACATTGTTTTAACCTGAGGGTGGCCAAGGTTTAAGGCGTGTCGGTTTATGATGAAGCAGTTGAATTTTGTGGGGGAAGATTCTCCTATTATCTTCAACCATCTTTCTGGTGATGCTTATTGTTTATGCGCAGGTCTGTCTGGTTCATGGCTGAAACACATATTTTTGGGAGGAATGGGCAGCATTCTGTGAACTATAAGCTGTAAAAACGTCCCTCGGGTCTTATAAATTCATCTTGTCCCTGTTTGTCAACGATCTTCCTTGTGACTTGAATGAACTACTGCATACTCTTTTATATAGATGTCAGTATTTCACAACATAAAGGGGACGAAATTCCAAAATCGCCCTTCGTAAATCTAAGCCATCTATATCCAAATTAAGGACTGAAGTTTGGGCTTCTCGGATTTTGTGTTGTCCAACTGCACCGGCCTCAAATTGACGAGGCTTAAACCTAGACAGGCACAAATGTATAAGGATGTAGCTATGCTTATACCTTCTCAAATTGCAGTGATATTATTACTTCTTTTAGAAGTGGAACTTACTCTTGGGGACAAACCGGAAAGGATTAAGGGACTATTTTGATGCGGAATAGGAATAGTATGAAGTCTTGGGCTCTGCCTAGTTTCGTCCTTCATATAGATGATTAAACTAGTACTACACCAACTTGGCGTTTCTTTGTTATTATAATTGAGCTTTGGATGCAGTAATGTAATTCACGACTCCATGAGTAATGGAGTACAATATTGAATTTCTTCGTACTTGTACTTAATGTTTTAGACAGCTGTAGTTCATTATCGTGAAGAAAGTTGTTCTGTTAAGGGACATTAACACTGTGGCTTCAAATATACGAGAGCTAAACTGGGTAAAAAGCTACTCCATTACTCATGAACAAGTTCAGCTCGAGAGAGCATCTGAGTGAGTATAATCTTTATCCTCTCTCTCTCTCTCTTTCTTTTTCTCATTCACTTTACGTTTGTTTTATTTTTCTAAAGAAATACATTGCACTTGTCCAACAGGAAGAAAAAAGATTTGCTGACCATTTGGCGTAAGCTGAGGCCAAAATACATTTACCCCCCCAAAGTATCCACCGAATCCCACTTTGCCCCCCAGCGCCAAATTTGTCCCACTTTACCCCCCAAAGCTTCAATTTGTCCCACTTTCCCCCCCAGCTCCAGACTTTGCACCCCAGCACTAACGAATGTTAGAAAATTTAACAGAATAGGTAACGATTGGACTATTTTGTAATGCTTATTAGTTTTTAAGGGTCAAAATGCAAAGTTTCAAATATTAAGTACTAAAAATTTATTTATTTTTCCAAATATTTAACATTATCTTAAATCATAAATAATTAATAAGTCTTGAAACTAATACTAATTTTATGCTAATTTTTTTTTTTAAAATATGAAATTATTTTTTCTAAATAAATGAAATTTATTTTTTTAATAAAACTAAAAATTAAGTATGTTTTTTTATTTTTTAAATAAAAATATTTAAAAAAATAAAGATTTTTTTTTCTAAAAAAACATTGTAAAGTTTTATTTATATTTTTAAAAAATATAAAATAAAACTTTTAAATTGTAATTTTTGTAAGAATTTTATTTAAAAAAAATTAAAACATTATAGCCTTTTTTTTATTTTAGAAAAATATTGTATTTTTTTGTTTGTTGAAAAAAGTACAATATTCTTTTAAATATTTTTATTTAAAAAATAAAAAAAACATACTTAATTTTTAGTTTTATTAAAAAAATAAATTTCATTTATTTAGAAAAAATAATTTCTTATTTTTTTTAAAAAAAAAATTAGCATAAAATTAGTATTAGTTTCAAGACTTATTAATTATTTAAGATTTAAGATAATGTTAAATATTTGGAAAAATAAATAAATTTTTAGTACTTAATATTTGAAACTTTGCATTTTGACCCTTAAAAACTAATAAGCATTACAAAATAGTCCAATCGTTACCTATTCTGTTAAATTTTCTAACATTCGTTAGTGCTGGGGTGCAAAGTCTGGAGCTGGGGGGGAAAGTGGGACAGATTGAAGCTTTGGGGGCAAAGTGGGACAAATTTGGCGCTGGGGGGCAAAGTGGGATTCGGTGGATACTTTGGGGGGTAAATGTATTTTGGCTGATAGTGCTAGCTGTTGAAGAATGATAGCAATGCAGTAAAATCGTCTCGCTGGTGTAGAGGTGTTTAAGATCAGTCTTGAAACATCCGTAGAACCCAGAAAAGGAAAAAAAATAAGGTCATTAACTCTGTTCTTTTCACAGGTATTCTCTCAATCTCTTTCTCTCTCACTCATAAAGTTACAATTTGTTGGCTTTTAACCAAATTCATCAGCATATAAGCATCAATAATATTAGGACATTCAGTTGATTTTTTTTTAATTTTATACTCCCTCCGTCCCAGAGTATATGTCCACCTTTCCTTTTCAGTCCGTCCCAGAGTATATGTCCACTTCCGAAAATTGCAAATAATCTTTACTATTTCTCCCACGCATTCTCTCTCCTACTTTACTCTTATATTCACAACACCAATCAACTTACTATTCTCTCCCACTCATTCTCTCTCCTACTTTACTTTTATACTCACAACACTTACATTACTTCCACCATTTCTTAATCTCCGTGTAAATGGGAGGGTGGACATATAGTCTGGGATGGAGGGAGTATGATATTATAAATGATGAGGTGATTGCCTATGTCTCATAAACCAAACAATCTTGCTTATAAACAACAATTTATATAATTATTTGTTACACATATATATCATGCATTAATGGTACTATATAACTCCCTTGTGCATCATGCTATGAGGACAACCATATAACTAATCATGGCTTAGTCTTTGATGCGGTCTTAATGCAAAATTAATTTTGAAATTTTGTTGGACAACAAGCAGCTTTCATCCCAAAATGACTTGGGGTTGGCTAACATGATTCATCGTATAGACTAGTCAATGAAGAGTTGACAAACAATGAAAAAGTGAAGAGATGGAAAAAAAATAAAAATACCATGCAATAGCTAAGAATATATTATGAGAAGAAATAAGCTAAAGGAAATCAAGAAAAAGGGGTATACAAGAAACATATGGAAAGATAAATTCATAATGATGATGATAAAAATAACAATACTAAATAATAGTAATAAAAATAATTATAATACATTTCAAACTGCATCTCCACATGAAATTTTTCCACCACCCTGCCCTTTCCAACGCGATATCTTCTTTTGTTTCAAGTAAATTCATATCGCTTTCAATCACCGTTATCCATGTATTCTTAGGCCTTCCTCTTCCACTACCTATCACCATCTTATAACTTCTCTACTCCTTAGTCCTCCTAACTAGTGCATCATTGGACTCGGTCTCACATGGCTAAACCGTCTTAGGCGATTCTCCCTCATCTTATCTTTAATAGATACAACCCCTACTTTCTCTTTAACACCTTACTCGTCAACATATCATTTCTTGTATGAACACACATTCACCATAGCATACGCATCTCGGCCTTATTGATCTTATGAATGTGACACTGTTTCACCGCTCAACACTCAGTGATATATAACAGTGCATGCCTAGAATTTTCCCTATAGAACACATCATCTGTGACATTCCCTCCCCACCAGTTTCTGTTAGTCATGTCCCTCTATACTTGAGCACTTCTAGGCCCCAAGCTTATTGCATGCGCACGTTGGCAATGGACCTTATCATCATTTATGGCCTGAGCTACATAAGATGCAAAGGTACAAACTTGATGCGGTGAAAAGGGAGTCCAAATCCTCTGTATCACTTTTGTGTGCCACTCCATGTACCACAAGTAATCTAATGGCTCACAGTTATTGAGATTTACATTATATTAATATTATCAAACATGTGAACGGTTAGATTACAAGTGGTACATAGAGTGGCACACGAAAGTGGTACAGGAGATTTTGACTCGTGAAAAGGGTGTTACCTCGAGAACAATTTCTCGGTTTTGATTACCTTATCGTTGATAAGAGAAGATATCTCGGGCCCACTATCTGTACTTGCGACAATGTGTTTTAGGATCTTAATGGCAATACATTGGCGTGGATAGCGGTCATTAATGGGCAATTGATGGGATTTAGGGCCAATGTAGTCGGGACTGATCGGTGTCCCAAATCTCATCTTCATAAATCGAACATCCTTGGAGGAGGTGGAATTCCGAAATTGCCCTTCGTAGATTCTAGCCATCTAACTTCAAACCAAGGGCCGAATTTTAGACTTCCAGGATTGGTATGTAGTTCAACTGCACAAACCTTGGATTGACGAGGCTTAACCATAGACCAACTTATATCTGAGTACATGAACTGTCCCCATTGAGTTTAAACAGAAGAAATTGATATTTACCCAAACCTAACCATTATACTCCATTGCCACCCTTTTTCACGTCCCCTCTCAGGGCAGAAGGAAAAAGTAGTTTGGTTTACATGATAAGTAATCGATGTATTGGTCCCTCTAAATTTTTCATTATTCTACTCCCCCTCCGTTTCAAAATAATCTTCACATTTGACTATTCAAACTTTTTAAAGATATGAACACTTGCTTCATTAGCCGTGTTGTGTTTATGCACATTTAAGCGTAAATTGTGGAAACGAGAAGAACTTTTTGAGACAATGAAAAATGGCAAATGAGAAGATCATTACACAGGAGTATTTCTTAACCGACACAACTCAATAATCACTTGGTTAAATAGTACAAAAAATAAATAAAACATCAATGAAATGCCACAGTTGAAGAATGAAGTGTTAATTTAAAGCTGAAATATTTGAAATGTGATAATTTTTTAACAAAAAATCTTGGCCTAAATTGGCTCATACTCAAGGAATAATCATATGTTATCATTGGTATAATTACGATTAAAGTGAAAATGGAAAAGCTGAAAATGAAGGGGATGTAAATCTACCCATCTTTAATCATTGTATATTCACATATATATAGATACACTAGAACATCTTGTAGGATGTATATTCATCCAACAAATTAACCTTGTGTTTCTCAAACATGTCTTACAATCCAGTTTTCCAGTCAACTTCGAGTGAGAAGAGATGGGTAAAGCAAATCAACAAATCTGTCGCCAAACAGGTTGTAATCGACATTGCCCCTCCTCCCATTTCAATCTTCCGTATCCCGAAAGAAATAGTCGACACCAAGCCCGAAGCTTATATCCCCGAGAGGATTGGCCTCGGTCCGTACCATCATTTTCGTGCGGGCATGCAGAGAATGTTAAGGCACAAGCTAGCTGCTATTAAAAAGATCTTAACCCCAGTTCAAATTAACGATTTCCAGTCTCTAGTGATTGATAGGCTCGATGATTTAGAGCCTAATATACGTGCTTGTTATGATGAATACTTGGATCTTGATGGTGATACGCTAGCTTGGATATTAGCCATTGATGGGCTTTTCTTGCTTTATCGTGTAGGTTATGGCCTAACTTTGAATCCAAAGTTCCATAAACCTCAGGGAGATGATGGTCATTTAACAACAGGTGACAAACATCCACCCGATGTAGTCGCTAATCCTGATGGCAATACAGAAATCAGCATGTTGAATGAAGAAATCGAGGCGTTGGAAAGCGATATTTCGTGGAAGGATTTATCGAGAATCCCACAAGAGATGGTGATACATCCGAGGGATACACTTATGCTCGAGAACCAAATCCCGCTTTTTGTATTAACGGAGCTTTTAAAAGCTCTACATCTTTCTGCAAGTAACAATTCTTTGGATGGTATGTTAGCAGCTTATGGTGCAATACATTCCCCTCTCCAAATGATGCCTCGGGTCAAGTTCCACCAAGAGGCCGCCCCTGCACATCTTCTTGATTACATGTACCATTTGGTCGTCAGCAATATTAAGCCGAAACCTAAAGAGAAATGGGATGATGTCAAGCCAAAAGAAGCTCAGACAGATTCCAAATTTGAAGGGGTCAAGAAATTCTTCGACAACATGAAGCAAATTGTCAGCCTCGCCCTCCCCGATGAAGACTTGCCAAAACCCGTTCTGCTTTTGAAAAAACTCATATGTCTCACACCGTTCGATTCTCTAGCTGGTGATTCGGTTCAAGATGGTAAAACCCTAGCTGAAATCCCAATCCCATGTGTAAAAGATCTATACGAGGCTGCAGGAATCAAAATCAGCGTAACGGAGGGTGGTATTCGCGATATCAGGTACGACGATAAAGAGTTTATTTTCTACTTACCGAAGATAAATTTAGAAAGTAACTCGGAAGTAATCTTACGGAACATGATTGCTTATGAGCAAATGATTGGTACACCTGGCTCGATCTTCGAGCTAACCGAGTACATAGAAATGATGTGTGGGATTATCGACACGGTTAAAGATGTTGAAATTCTGAGGGAAAGAGGGGTGATAACGGGTGATCTTAGTAATGATGAGATTGTTAAGGTATTTAACGGGATTCCGAGATGCAAGAATGTTCCGGTAGAGGCATCGAGCATTAGGATCGCGTTCACTGGGGTGAAGAAGCGTTTTGATGGCATGCCGCTTGTCAGGGCGTGGAAGTCTCTGAAGAAGCAGTTGGTTATTTGGTGGAAGGTGATCGTTATAACTTCGACCATTTTGGTTGTCGTGTTGGTTATTTATAGTCAAGTTTGCGACGTTTATGGGTGTAGCATCTTCGGGTCGAGTTCTCTTCAGCAGCCGTCGATCAGAAGGCTTTACGGACCAATGTAGTACGCTGATTAATGCTTGAAGTTTTTTTTTTTTTGTTTTTTTTGAAGGGGGAGGGGGGAGGAGGGGTGTGTGTCTGTCTGCATTTCAGGTGTTTTGGTTTTGCCCCAAGTATGGGTAAATTTGCTGCATTCTGGTTTTTGGTTCAGTTTGTGTTGTAATAATTTGTTATACTTGTATTTTTTGTATCACTTGTTAAGTTCAATGATATTTGGTTTTATTACTACCTCCGTCACATGAAAATCTGAAAAACTGTAAATTTGTTTTTTATCAAAAGCAAATTTGAAAATTGTCATGACATTCGTACTGTTAGGAAGTGTTTTTTTTTTATTATTATTATTATTTTTTTTTTTTTTTTTATCTTGTGCACTGATTTGATTTTTGGTATTGCTTGTTAGGGGTTTGAAAATTGCCCATCATTTTCTCTATTGAGTTGTGTCATTTTGACAAGTATTGGTATAAGATACGATCCTTTGTAATTTCACTTTGAAAGAAAATATAGTACTACATCTGTCTCAAAATGAGTGTCCAAATTTCATTTTAAGAGACATAACTTTTTGTATAATTTGGTGGCAAAATTCATACATAATCTTGTAATTTTCTTTACAAACATTTAGTTTTTGCATGTATAAAGAGACCGGTGAAAAAAAATCGAAAAAAAACATTTAAGGACAAAGTTATGATCAAAATGGACACTCATTTTAGGATTTTTTTTTTCTCCAGAAAATGGACACTCGTTTAGGGACAGAGGGAGTACAAATTAGTGTATGAACAAGTACAATGTAACCCTTTGTAGGTTTACTTTCAAAAAAAAAATTATACTTACAAGATTGTGTATGAACAAGTTCAATGTACTGATGTGAGAATCAATGTAAAGAATGTGCTTTTTTCTATGAGACTAAGAAAAACAACTTTTGCAGTGACATTTTAATAAATAATTGATATTTGTTTTAAAACATGCGGTAAGCGTGCGATGACTTTTTATAAATAGCTGAAATTTATTAAACATGATGAGACTATTAACACACTATTGATGCTCTTTATGGCTACTATGCTGTAGTGGCTTAGTGGTAAAGCATATTCTCACCGGTCAGCGCTAGAATTCGATCTCTCTCCTAATATTTCCATATCTTATGTGCGGTTATTAAAGTTACTTTTTTTCTTTTAAGTGATGAACAATAATTATTATCATAAAAAATATGAAGATAATCTTATAAGTATCATCGTAATAGTGATCATGATACATATTTAAATATTTATACTGTTATATTTTGTTATTAATTTATTTACTACTACTATATTCTGTTTAATATTACTTCCTCTGCCCCGTTGAAGATTCTTAGTTGATTTTATACGCTTATTAAGAAAATCAACGCAAACTTTGGTAAAAATAATAATAGTGGGTGGAGGATATAACTTATGGAGGAACTAGTTTCCCCGAAAATTTTCTCAACTGAAAGTGCATTGACAAATTTTATGATTGAGTGTGTTTTGGGGGAAACTAGTTCTGACGCAGAACGGAAGCAATATTCATGAATAGCAAGCGCTAAACACAAGAGTTTACCAGCAATAAACTCTAGAAAAAGATAAAACTGGAATCCACCAGAGAATAAGAGAAAACTATTTTTTTTTTTTGAATAAAAGTCTAATTTTCGGAATACAACTTTAAGCCTATTTTATAGTGCCCATAAAACTTGAAAAATAATCTAAAACCTAGAATTACTCCTAACCTATATAGTAACCTAAGAGGACTTAAAAACTAGTAAATTGACTCAAAATCTATCCTAGAATCCTCTAAAATTAACCTACTAAAATTAATGACGAAAATAATAATAAAAATACTAATTAAACCCTAACTAATAATAAAATACCAATATAATTATAATATTTGATATAATCATATTGTCGTCCTGCATCATTCACCACCACTTCAAAAGAACTCGTCCTCGAGTTCGTTCTTGAAACTTGTAGTCTTCCACTCCATTTGAAGAGATATTTGGAATAAACATGTTCTTTCCCGAGCCGCAATAAATCTGGCACAGCTACACAAGGTAGGAAATATGACACTCGTTCATCAACACCTGTAAAAATTTCAGGCAAGACATCAGTATGTTCGGCCGAGTATTTAACTTGATTCGACCGAAACCTTCCAGGTCCGGGCGGGTCTTTGTTTATGTGCGATCGGACCTCACCATCTGGTTCGGGCAGGTGTTGCCTTTGGTGAGGTCGAATCTGAGCTGGTCCGGGCGAGTCCTGGGTTGGGTTCTGGTGAAATTGTGCTGGGCTTTGAGGACGCGAATCCTGTGCTTCCTCTGACCTCGCGTCTAAGGACTCGTTCACACATTATTTTTCCACCACCACTTCAAAAAGTGGCTCATCTAATTTCGGTTCTTGAGCAATCTCTCCACCTACGGAAAAAAAATTATTATTAACCTTTTCTCCTTTGAAACCTTCAATCATTACTTGTAGATCCCGATTCGCGGATTTGACTGCAACTAAATCTTCTCCGTTTGAATATGAATCTTTCCTTTTAATCGGCTTGACGCGGTGGAGACTTTCCCCATGAGGACCTACTCGATTTTCTTCCCTTCGAGGGTGTCGAACCGGTTTAATCATCCTGTCTCTCTTACCACCACAGTTCTGATTAGCATTAGCGTTTTGACCTTGTTGAGCAGCCACCAACGCTGCAATCTCCGTTGTCAATGCAGCAATAACTGTGGTTATGCCATCGATATCTGCCTTTGTCGCTCTTTGATCCCCCATAATAACTCAGTGACGAAAAGACAGGATAAGGCCTGCTCTGATGCCAACTGACGCATAACGGAAGTAATATCCGTGAATAGCAAGCGCTAAACACAAGAGTTTACCAGCAATAAACCCTAGAAAAGATAAAACTGGAATCCACCAGACAATAAGAGAAAACTCTTATTATTATTTTTTTGAATAAAAGTCTAATTTTCGGAATACAACTTTAGGCATATTTTATAGTGCCCATAAAACTTGAAAAACAATCTAAAACCTTCTAGAATTACTCGTAACCTATATAGTAACCTAATAGGGCTTAAAAACTAGTAAATTGACTCAAAATCTATCATAGGATCCTCTAAAATTAACCTACTAAAATTAATGATGAAAATAATAATAAAAATACTAATTAAACCCTAACTAATAATAAAATACCAATATAATTATAATATTTGATATAATCATATTGTCGTCCCGCGTCATTCACCACCACTTCAAAAGAACTCGTCCTCGAGTTCGTTCTTGAAACTTGTAGTCTTCCACTCCACTTGAAGAGATATTTGGAATAAACATGTTCTTTCCCGAGCCGTAATAAATCTGGAACTGCTACACAAGGTAGGAAATATGACACTCGTTCATCAACGCCTGTAAAAATTCCAGGCAAGACATCAGTATGTTCGGCCGAGTGTTTAACTTGATTCGACCGAAGCCTTCCAGGTCCGGGCGGGTCTTTGTTTATGTGCGATCGGACCTCACCATCTGGTCCGGGCGGGTGTTGCCTTTGGTGCGGTCGAATCTGAGCTGGTCCGGGCGAGTCCTGGGTTGGGTTCTGGTGAAATTGTGCTGGGCTTTGAGGACGCGAATCCCGTGCTTCCTCTGACCTCGCGTCTAAGGACTCGTTCACACATTCTTTTTCCACCACCACTTCATAAAGTGGCTCATCTGATTTCGGTTCTGGAGCAATCTCTCCACCCATGGAAAAAAAATTATTATTAACCTTTTCTCCTTTGAAACCTTCAATCATTACTTGTAGATCCCGATTCGCGGATTTGACTGCAACTAAATCTTCTCTGTTTGAATCTGAATCTTTCCTTTTAATCGGCTCGACGCGGTGGAGACTTTCCCCGTGAGGACCTGCTCGATTTTCTGCCCTTCGAGGGTGTCAAACCGGTTCAATCATCCAGTCTCTCTTACCACCACAATTCTGATTAGCATTAGCATTATGACCTTGTTGAGCAGCCACCAACGCTGCAATCTGCGTTGTCAAGGAAGCAATAGCTGTGGTTATGCCGTCGATATCTGCCTTTGTCGCTCTTTGATCCCCCATAATAACTCAGTGATGAAAAGACATGATAAGTCTTGCTCTGATGTCAACTGACGCAGAACGGAAGCAATATTCGTGAATAGCAAGCGCTAAACACAAGAGTTTACCAGCAATAAACCCTAGAAAAGATAAAACTGGAATCCACCAGAGAATAAGAGAAAACTCTTAATTTTTTTTTGAATAAAAGTCTAATTTTCGGAATACAACTTTAGGCATATTTTATAGTGCCCATAAAACTTGAAAAACAATCTAAAACCTTCTAGAATTACTCGTAACCTATATAGTAACCTAATAGGGCTTAAAAACTAGTAAATTGACTCAAAATCTATCATAGGATCCTCTAAAATTAACTACTAAAATTAATGATGAAAATAATAATAAAAATACTAATTAAACCCTAACTAATAATAAAATACCAATATAATTATAATATTTGATATAATCATATTGTCGTCCTGCATCAAGTTCCTCCATAAGTTATAAAAAGTCATGTTTTTTACCTTTATACCCTAAACATGAAACCTTAAAACCTAAACCTGAAACCCCAAACCCTAAACCCTAAACCTTAAACCCTATAAAAACAAGACTTTTTATAACTTATATGGAGAAACTAGTTCCCCCGAATATTTTCTCTTTATGATTTTATCACAACCTTTTTGATAATACCATTAGTTGAAAACGAATTTGACAAGATGCCTTTCTTTCTTACTTTCCAATTGGTTGTCTTTACACTTAATACATTTTTGCTGAAAATAAATAAACAATTAATACATAAGAAAAAAGTACTATATACCTATAAAAGTGATAATACTATTACTTATAAAAATTAATAATTATGATTACGAATAATAAGAAAATTTAACACATTCCTCCAAAAGAAGTAATGGCAATGATGTCAAGATTTGCAATAAAATGAAAATAATAAGAGATATTATACGAAATAATAACGAAAAGATGATGATGCTAGCTAGCATTTATATTATTAATAAAAAAGATGATGATTATTAATAATAAGATTTTTTTCTATTAGTAACAAATTTCCAGCAACTATTATCTACGTATATTACTATGCTAGAACTTACAATCATGGTAGTAAGTTTTGTTAGTATATACTAATATAATTCTTATATTATTATTGTTGTACTACTTATTATTATTATTATTATTATTATTATTGGTTTTGGCGTTATTATTGTTATTACAGTAAACACTTGATAAAATAATAATCAGGACATGTGAAATTTATTAATTTATAGAGTTATTAATTTATCAATAAATTGACAATTATTAATTTAAGGATCTATAGTAGATTTGAAGAATTTTAGATTTCAGTATAAACTAAATTCATTGTTTTATAGATTTTTTTTTTCAATTAGCCCATGCCGGAACCGAACAAATTTATTATTTTAGAGAGTTTATTAATTTATCGAGTATTAGTTAAAAGAGTTTTTGCTATACTATATTATTAATGTTGTTGTTGTTTATATTATTATTATTTATTTTATTATAATAATACTAAACTATCAATATCGAAACTCTCAGATAAAAAATAAACACTATAGAGAAATGTGTCGATAAATTTATTTATTTATTTATTTATATAATGTGCACACACATTGTGTGTGCTAGTCATTAATGTTTCTGTGCTGTAGTCATTAGTGTCTATAGAAAAATTCCCAGTTGTTCATAATTTCTCAGTTGTTCACAATTGAGATCGAACAACTAATAATTTTAAAGTAGCTCATGCTATATGATGTGGGTATTTTTTTATTTCGCCTTAACGAATGGAGCACAAAGGTCATTTCAATTATGTTCGTAACTTGTAGATTTTGCGATATTTCATTTTTAAGTTTTGAGGGAAAAAGGGAAGAGAGAGAGAGAGAGAGAGAGAGAGGGTGCGGGGGGGGGGGGGTAAGTAAGAGTGTAGAACGGGAGGAGAGAGAGCACATCTTTTTTATGGATCTGTGGGTTTGTTGGAATGGTGCTTGATGAGGGTGGAAAGATGATGGGGTGGTGGTGTTGCAGATGGTGGTGTCAGTGTTAGCAGATGGTGGTGTCAGTGTTAATGAGATGGTGTTTGTGTTGGTGCATGATGGTTAATGGTATTACGAATCTCGTTAATTTTTTAACGTGTATGGATACAAATTTCTTTTTTGGTCAACTTTGCTTGTTTTGTTAAATTTTCAAGTCAAATGACAAATTTGTCCCTTAAAGTGTCATGTGGTTCACACATGACATGCATTATTGAAAAAAGATGATTGGTTATTACTTACAATTTAACAAACTTAAAAATCAATTCCAATAATTACAAACCGGATAACAGGCTAATTACAAAAATTTATAAAATACAATTATTTTGGACCGGATGGAGTAATGACTTCGTTAGAAGCCCACCAGTTGGATATTTCAATTACTAGGAGGACAAATAATACACATATTAACTCATTATATCCAACAAAAAAATTGATTTACCATAATTATTACACTAGACAATTGGTCCACCGAATAGGCAAGAATCTTTTTATAATTCTTCCATAATTCCATTTTTTTTTTTACTTAATATCCTCAAAGTACTTCATATATATATATATATATATATATATAGGCTTTAACAATTTTATAGTTTCTCTCTCTAGCACAAATTTTCTCATACACTCTTGTAACCATCTACTATAACCATCAATTGTACTCATCAACAAATCAATAAACAAAGTAAGTTCTTCTACTCTTGCCTTGAGTATTTAGAATTGATTATCAATTGCTGTTATTTACAAATTATTTTACAAAACAAAACCGTTACGGTGAAAAGCCCACGTACGAATTTTACAAAAATTTTCAAAAGTTACTATTCACAAAAAGTTACTGTTCACTGTTACTATTCATTCCGCAATTTCAATTTGATATTTATATTTTGATTTTTAGCATCATTTATTATTATCAAATTTTTATGTTAGAATCGATCCACTCTGATCAACTGGTGGTGGATCGATTCTAACATATAAAATTGATAATAATAAATGATGCTAATAATCAAAATATAAGTATCAAATTGAAATTTGCGGAATGAATAGTAACAGTAAAAAATTAAATTTTTGAAAATTCGTTTTGTAAAATAATTTGTAAATAACAGCAATTGATAAACAATTCTAAATACTCGAGGCAAGAGTAGAAGAACTTACTTTGTTTATTGATTTGTAGATTGAGTACAGTAGATGGTTACAGTAGATGGTTCTATGAAAAAATTTGTGCTAGAGAGGGAATTGAAAATTGTTAAAGCCTTGGTTTTAGCCTAATTTGAAGCCGGATTGTTTTAGCCTAATTTGAAGCCTGAGATTTTGCTTCGTTTATATAGGAATGAATTCTAACTTCTCCTTTTGTTGCTTGTGGTGGACAGGAGGCATCTTCTTTTGAATTGAGTGGGCCAGGGCGGCTTCTGCTTTGCTGACTTTTGTTGAGAAGAATCTTTGCTTTTGGTGAATGAAGAGCATCTTCTTTTTGAATGGGCCAGGGCGGCTTCTGCTTTGTTAAAATTTGTTGAGAGATCTTCTTTTGGAATGGGACAGGGCGGCTTCTGCTTTGTTGAAATTTGTTAAGAGGAATGTGCTTTTGGTGAATTGTCGTATCTGCTTGCTTTTGGTGAATGGTTGACAAAGAGCATCTTCCTTTTGAGTTGTTTTGTGGACTCATGCTGATAATAGGCATTTTGCTTTTTGAATTTTTGATGGAGGGAATCTTGCTTTTTTGTGATAAATGATCCTGGTGATGTCTTCTTTGTTGAAAATGGTGCCTGCTTTGTTGAAATTCGTGGACTTGTGGGCCAAGGCGGCGCTTGCTTTGTTGAAGGGAATTTTTGCTTTCTGTGAATGATCACGCTGGTGTCTTGTTTGTTGAATTTTGATAAAGGAAGTAATGAACTTTTTGTTTTTGAACCTTTTGGACCTTGCTGAAGAGCATCTTATTTTGGTACTACTCACACTTTTGTACACACACATTTATTTGTACATAACGCTTAGTCATCACACACACATTTGTTGCATTTGTACTCACACATTTGTTTGTACATAACTTTGTTTTTACATAACTCTTAGTCATCACACACACATTTGTTGCATTTGTACTCACACATTTGTTTGTACATAACTTTGTTTGTACATAACTCTTAGTAATCACACACACATTTGTTGCATTTGTACTCACACAATGTTCAGATGAACATACACATTTGTTTGTATACATTTGTAAACCCATTTGTAAATGTTCAGATGAACATACTCGGATGAATCCATACTTTTGTTTGTGTACATATGTACATATAACACATTTGTATACTCACACATTTGTTTGTACAACCCATTTTTTGAATTCTTTATAGTAGAAATTTTGTACTTGTTTAAGATAGCTTTTTGCTATTCTCTTTTGATGGATGTATACACCATCACAATCAATATATTCTTCAAGATCCCATATTATAAGTTTAGTACTAGAGCTGTTGAAACCAAACCTTTGAGTGAGATGATAATGAATGTTGATATAACGAATCAAAAATTCTATTCTATATTGTTATAATTTAACTCTGTCCAACGATTTTTATAGTAAGACATGACAAAAGGGTATTACCTTTTGAAAGATTTGTTTTGTGGATGAGGATTTGAATGATGAACCTGTAAAAACCTGTTGTCCTAACAGAAGATATATTAGTCTGGTAAGAATACATCTTGAGGATTTGAATAGTAATCATTGTAAATACAATTTGCAATTCATTTAATGGTTGAGATTTCATTTTTGATAAGGATTGAAAATGGTGCTGAAAATTTGTATTTTAAAAGTTGTTGTAAATCACTAATATGAAATCTAAGGATTACAGTTTTGTGGAGAGGGATTCTGTTGTGAAATTTTTTACATTCGTTTAGCAGTACTGTTGATTTTTGTAGTAAATAATTTATATAATTGGAATTGTTTAGATGAATATGATTTTCATTGATAAAAACATCTCATGTTTGTTCTTGTTCCATTTGTGAAATGAGCAAAGTCTCTTCATTTAATTTTTCCATTTCCCTGTAGGAATTCTCTGGTTAAGAAATCAAGGATAGAATTGTCTTTTCCTGCAATATGAATGATATCAAAATCAAAAATTGCTAAAAGAGCTTGGCATCTGGCAAAAATTTGTTTTGCTGTTAAATTTTTAACATCTTTTTATAAAACATCTTTTGCTGCTTTGCAATCTACTTTGACAGTAAATTTTTGGTTTAATAAATCATCTTGGAATTTTGTGATACATAAAACGATAGAAAGAATTTCTTTTTTGATTGTTGAATAATTAGATTGTGTGTTATTCCAAATACCTGAGTAATACCGAATTATCTGATCTTTCCCGTCTATGATTTGGGTCAATATTCCTCCATATCCAATATCAGAAGCATCGATTGAGACTATCTTAGGAGCTTTTGGATCACAGATTGTTAAACATGGTAATCTTTTAACATGTAATTTAATTTGTTTGACTACACTAGTATGTTCTTTTGTCCATGGTTTTGGTTCCCTTTTTAATCTATCAAAAAGGGGTTTACAGATTTGTCTTAATTTTGGAAAGAAATTTGCTATGTAATTTAATGATCCTAGAAATCTTTGTAATTGATTTTTGTCTTTTATTTCATCAGGAAATTTGTCAGCAAAATCTATTGACCTTTGGATTGGTATTATAGTGTTATTGGTTATCTCATGTCCTAAAAATCTAACTTTTGTCTGATATAATTTTATTTTTGCTTTGGATAATACTAAACCATTTCTTATCATTACTTTGTAAAATATGTTTAAGTGTTTTTCATGTTGTTCTAGGGTTTTGCTAAAAACTAAAACATCATCAATATAAACAATAATGAAAGTGTATTGGTTAAAAATTTCATTCATTATTTTTTGAAATTCACTTGGTGCATTTTTTAGTCCAAAGGGCATGACATTCCATTCGTACTGGCCAAATGGCACTGTAAAGGCTGTTTTGTATTTGTCTTGTTCTGCTATTTTTATTTGCCAGAAACCAGATTTCATATCGAATTTTGAAAAGATTGAAGCATTATGAAGTCTTTTTAATAAATTTTGTTTATTCGGTATTGGATACCTAATCCATTTTAATGATGTATTTAATGGTTTGTAATTAATAACTAATCTTGGGGCATCTCGTTCTAGTTCTGCATTTTTGGATCATAAAATGCTGAACAAGACCAAGGAGATTTACTTTTTCTAATTAATTTTTTGCCAAGTAAATCCTTAATTTCTTTTTTGCAATGTTCTAATAATTCTTGGTTCATTTGTATTGGTCTTGCTTTTGTGAGAATTGTTTTTTCATTAAAATCTTTTTTCGTATGGTAGTGTAACTACATGTTTCTTTCTTTCCCAAAAAGCAGTTGGTAAGTCAGAACATAAGTCTTTTTCAAATTTTTATAACTTGAATGAAATTATATTTTTGTATTGTTGGAGTTGTAATTTTTCTTCTATTTTGACATTTTGTAATTCTTCTTTAAGGAAGTTCATTTGGTTTTAGAAGTTATTTATTTTGTAAACTCCTGTTCTTTGTAGATTGTTAACTTCACTATCTGTTATTGAGTATAAGAAATCAAATATAATATTTTGTCCTAACATTCGTGTTTCTATTCTTTTTTTAGAAACTGAAAAAAGATATAACATTTGTAAGAAAAGGTTTCCTAGTATTACTTTTGCATTTAAATCTTTTACAAGCATCAAACTTGTTTTAAAACAAATATTGTTGTTACATAAATGTGCTTCTGGTATTTTGTATTTAACTTGTAGTTTTGATGAATTGGCTGCTGAAAGACTTTGTTTTGTTTTTATAAAATATTTTGTTGGTATTAATCCATGTTCTACGCAATTTAGATCGGCTCCTGAATCTAGCATAGCTAGTCGTTTGTATTCAAAATCTTTTATTTTCATTTGTATGTTGACATACCATTTTTGGTATCTAACTTTAGTTAGTGCATATATATATTTTCTTCTGTGTCTGTGGAAGAGCTTATTTTTGACGTGAATTTTGTATTTTTAATTTCTGGTGATGCCAGTTTTGTTTCTATTTCTTTTTGTGTTTTTGTATGTCTAGGTTGTTTTTTAATATTTTTAATTCTTGTTTTATTCTTTTGATTTCATTTTGTAAATCTATTGAAGAGATTTGAGATGTGTCTGGTTTTTCTTTGTTAATTGTTTTTGCTAGTTGTTTTATGAATTTTCTTTTTGTTGGTTCATCTATTTTTTCTAATATCTGGTTATATTGTTCTAAAGTATTCAATTTGTTATTACACAAGCATATTTCATTATAACAGGATTGGCATTCTTCATTACTTGGGTCGGATGGTTGGTCTGAAGAGTTGTAATCATCATTTTTTGTTGATAATTTTAGATTGTTTATTTCATTTGTTTTTTTCTATTTTAAAATTGTTACTTATTTGTTGTATTTGTTGTTTTTATATTTCTAAATTATCTGATTTTTTATAATTGTAACTATTTCGTTTTATGGTTGGAATTGTATTTTGTTTAAATTCTGCTTCTGATAAATTAGATTCTTCATCGGATGATGTGCCTGATTCGGAAGTTTTGTCATTGTAATCTGTTAAAAAATTTATTTTTTGGATTGAGGTTAATTCTTCGTTTATTGGTAAATAAGTTTTTATTTCATTTATTAAATTGTTTAATGAATTTTTCAGTTTTGGTTCTAATTCTGTTATTGTTATGGGATTTTTAGGAGGTGGTATTTGTTTATTGAATGTTTTGTCTTTGTTTTTCCTATTTGAGGGGTCTATATTGTATAATTTAGAGTATTCTGTAAATCTTGTGGATTTGTAATTGTGATTTTTTGTTTTAACAGGTGTTGGTCCTATTTCAACTTCAAGATTTTTCATTTCATGACTTACTAAGGTTATTTCATTTGTGACGTTATCAATTTTGTCTTCAACCCTATCTAATTGTTGTCCCATGGTATACATGGATAGATTTGTCCAATTATTTTGTAGGTGCAGATCTAAATTGTTTTTGTTTACTTCTGGTATAACATCGTTATTTACAATAGGGTAGGTTGCATGATTAGCACCATTTTTACAAAAATAGGTTGTTTCTAGGGGTGGCCTTTCACTGTCATAACTTTCTTTAGATGGTAAATATTCTGGTTCTGGTCCTACTTTGTACCATTTTCTTATTTTCTTTTCTATTGTTGTTATTTTGTATAAGTAATCATTATTTAAAAAAAAAAAATCAAAAAATGGTATATGATATTCTTGTATTTCACAGCATTCATAATATTTTTCTTTTATTAGTTTTTGTTCTTTTTTGTTATATGTTTGAAAAAATTGTTCTCTGTTTGCTTCATTGTTCTCATGTCTAAAGTCTTCTCTCAAATTACTTTTGTTTAATGTGAATTTGTTTTTTTATCATATTTATTGAGAAATTACTATCTTCAAATGTTTGTACATCAATTCCTTCTCTATTTATTCCAATATTGTTTGGTTGGTATGGGGTATTTGTTTCAGTTTCATTTTCAAAGATTGTTTCATTTTTTGAAGAACTATCATCTTGATTGTTTGGTTGTTGGTATTCGTATCTACCTGATGTAGATTTTCTTGATGGTATTGGTATTTTGAAATTAGCATTTGTATTTCTGTTGAAAGATTTTGATCTTTTGAATTTTAGATCTACAGATCCATCTTCATATTGTATGATTTGTTCTAAATTGTTTGTCTGTTTTTGTTCTTTAATTGGGATAGTTCTAGAAGGATATGTCCATTTTTCTGGTAAAGTAATATCATTCCATTTAATTGTTTTAGGAATATTAATATTGGCTATTGTTTTACCTACTTCCCAAAATATAGTTTCTCCTATTTTGTTTCTTTTGTTGAATGCATTTGGACAAAGTCCTGTGTTCATTACTTTAAAATGTAATCTGTAAAATATTTCGTATACATGAGATCCTTTTTTTCATATGATAATTATGTGTTAAGATATCAAGGGTTAAGATATCTAATATGTGAGGATCAGTTATGAAAATTGTAAAATTTGGATAGGTATTAAAATTAATTGGTCCATTTGTTAAACTTGTTTCGATGGCTCCTAATAAAGAGTCTATGTAGTTTAGATGTCTAGCATCTCTTAGAGCTATTTGTATGCTTGTGTTTAATCCTTCCATTGTTAATGGTTTGATTGCGACTTGTACTAGTCCTATATGTAAAAATTTGTATCCTTGTGAAATATATCTTTTGATTGATGATTTTGAGAATAAACTCATGGTTTGATTGTTGAAAAATAAGGGAGTGATTGTTTCTTTTGTTTTAATTGCTAATTTTGACTTAATGTCAAATATTCCTTTGTCTTTATAAATTTCTGAGATTGAGATCAGAGGAGGTTTCCAGTTTGTTAAAGATTGGGTATTCCATATAATTTCTTTTAATAATATGTTTTGATTATTTTCTCTTTCATCATTTTCAATTTGTATATTATAATCGTTCATTTGATCATGATTTCTAGGAGGCCTTCTATTCGTAAAACTACCTAACCAACTCATCGTTTATTATTTTTGTCTTGCCTCGGATACACTTCCTTACACCTTCCGGACGCACGACTTACACTCTATCGCGTGACTTAGACCTAGGTGACACACCGACTCGGGACTATTAAATAAACAACTAGGTTACTTTGAGTTTTGTTGAATATTAGGCTCTGATACTAGTTGATCAGAGTGGATCATATATTTCAGGTGTGATCAATATTGTAAGTGTCAAACAAGAAATAACATGATGAAAATTTGGATAGTGTTCCATAGCTTGTACTCACTCTGTCCCACATAGTATATGTTTACCTTTCCATTTTTAGTCCGTCCTAAAGTATATGTCTACTTCCTAAAATGACAAAGAATCTTTACTATTTCTCTCACTCATTTTTTCTCTTATTTTACTTTTATACTCACAACACCACTCAACTTACTATTCCCTCCTACTCATCCTCTCTCTTACTTTACTTTTATACTCACAATACTTACATACCACTTCCACCATTTTAATCTCCGTGTAAATGAAAGGGTAGACATATTTGGAACGGAAAAAGTATATTAATTCAGGGGAAGAAGTCATTTCTGAGAAAAAAAATTCACAGAATCATAGAGAGTATGCTTTATTGATCTTGTATAACATAGGGGTATTTGAAAGGTCCCGGTTTTTATCAAAACACTCTTAAAGCTAAAATAATAGAGAAATATGTGAAAATTACCCAAGACCTCCTTCATGTTTCCCATGTTTTTCTACGATGATTTTCAACTATTAAATGGGTCCTAAAATATTCTATATTGGACTCATTAGAAAGGTAATTTAAAGATGAACAAGAGTATGCAATAATATTTTGCATTGGAGCTCCCGGTGGAAAGATATGTGCAAAACCCATTAATGGAGCAAAAATGGGTCAAGGTGGTCAAGTGACAATATGTCAAACCTTCATGTGAACAAGAATTATTCCCTGCAATTGTCTTGCATTATGTCCGTTGAAGAAAACCACTTTCCCTAAAACATGGGAATGTTACAATCAACATTGAATGAGGAATGAAGACCAAAGACTTATGGAAACTACATTAAAGACCAACATTGAAGACTCAAGACTTCACCAACGGATACTTCCTCTTTCCCCTATAAATTGAACCATAATCTTCTCATTCCCAGTGTGTTTTTTCCCCCACATTAAAATACCCTTCATCCCAGTAACCTTTAAACTTTAGTGAGTGCAATAAACCCAATTGCACACACTATGTTTTACTCACAATGCTTCAACAGCTAACCTCACCCTTTTTACCCCTTCACCCTTCTGGACAGCTATCCAGTACTAGTGTGCATCCCACACCAAATTCCTCTACCCAGCATGTATCTTACCTAGTGTGTGCAATAAACACCAATTGCACACACTAAGGTTTACACCCCAAAAACCAACCCTTTAACCCCAGCAGCTATCCTTCAGCAGCTATCTTCCCATTTATCCCCTTACCATTTTAACCCTTTGACAATTAACCCAACCAAACCTTGCAGCCATTAAGGGGGAACACCGAGCTAAAGCATTGCTTCCATCCGACAACTCAAGTGTCAATCCGAGGAAGAACTCTTTTTTCACATTTGTGATATTTTTATTTTTATTTTCGCTTTGGAAGAAGCAACCTTAATTGAAGTGTCAATTAAGTAGAGGGGGTTCGAGGAACTTGCCTTATCAATTTTTGTAAGCTCTAAAGAGAGCGGATTATAGTGAATTGGTCTCACTGTTCTAACAGTGGGGGTGGATGTAGGAGATGGGTTTACCTCCGAACCACTTAAAAAATTCTTGCCTCTTGTCTCTTTTAATTTCTTGTCTTGCACTTTAAATTTCATTTCATTTATATTTCTTGCTTTAATATATTATTGCTTGATCACATAGAGAAGATAAAATTGACAAATAAATTAGGAATATATATGTTAGACAACAACTATAAGGCTTAAGAAATATCTATTCCGCTGCGCATATTTCTCTATTATTTTAGCCTTAAGAGTGTTTTGATAAAAACCGGGACCTTTCAGTATTAGATTATAAAAATCATTTTTCTTTTTTTTTTTAAAAAAGGGAAATGATTTAGCGGTAAAAGCCAATATTTACAATATGTAAAGTATAAGCTTCAATATAGATAAAAAAAAATTACACTATAAATTAGCTCAACTTTGGAAATAAGACTCTTCATTTTCTTTCTTTTTTTATGCTTTCTTTAAAGGGGGTGGACGGCAAAGAACTCAAAAGAAATCAAAAGAAATGTATAACAAGTTATATGCGATTGTTAAATATTTGCAAATTCAAAAAACAATCCAGAAAACTTAAAAGAATGATAGCTGAAAAGAGCTTGTTAACTTCCCATCTTCAATACATATCACTATATATACATCTCTATGTCAGGATGGAATATATACAGATCCAACAAAATTAACCATCAATTCTCAAACATGTCTTACGCTTCCGTTTTCACGTCCGTCTCGAGTGAGAAACGATGGGTTCATCAAGTCAATAAATCCGTCTTGGAACAAGTCATCGTCGACGTTCCCCCTCCTCCAATCTGTGTCTTTCGTGTCCCGAAAGCCATAGTTGAGTCCAGGCCCCAAGCCTACATCCCTGAACGGATTGGCCTCGGTCCATATCATCATTTACGTGCCAAGATACAGAAGATGATGAGGGAAAAGCTTGGTGCAGTTAAACAAGTTTTGACTCGAGATCAAATTCTTGATTTCCAAACTCTAGTTGTTGATAAGATGAAAGAGCTTGAGCCTAGCATCCGTGCTTGCTATGATGAGTACTTGGATCTTGATGGTGATACGCTCGCGTGGATTTTGGCTATTGATGGTGTTTATTTGCTTTGTCGTTTAGGTTATAGCTTAACGATGAATCCCAAGTTTATCCGTATGAGTAGTTCTAAAGAAAATGTTGTGACGAATGGGAAACTTGATTCGCAAGAAACCTCTTCTGTATCCATGCATGCAAGGGATGCTGTTGGTGGTGATAGCGTGGAGAGCAAGATTATAACGCAAGAAATTGAGGCGATGGAAAGCCCGCTTTCGTGGAAGGATTTGGTGAATATTCCTCCCGAGGTGGCGATTCATCCACGTGTCTTGTTGATGCTCGAAAATCAGATACCGTTCTTTGTTTTGAAGGAGATTCAAAAATCGCTTAATCTTAACTCGAAGGGTCATTCGTTGGATCAAATGTTGGAAGCTTTTGCGGAGGAAGTTTCGCCCCTCCAACTCTTGCATTGTGTTAAGTTCACCGACGATGTTTGCCCTGCACACCTCCTAGATTTCATGTACCGTTTGGTTGTCAGCAATCTTAAGCCAACACCAAAAGAAGATCAGAAGCATTCCCATAAGCGACATGGAGAAAGATCAAACACCAAATTTGAAGGGTTCAAGACATTTTTGAACAACATGGCACAATTTGTAAGCATGGCTTGTTCCGATAACTTGCCAAAGCCTTTCCTATTGTTGAAAAATCTCTTCTTGTTAGGCGCAACGGCTCCATATGATTCAATAATCGGTACTTCAAGTGATCAAGGGAGTAAAGTTACCGTTGAGGAAATCAACATCCCCTCAGTATCTGAGCTTTCCGAAGTCGCCGGAGTGACATTTAGCCTCACCCCGGGTGGGATTAGGGACATCAAGTACGATGAAAATGAGCTCGTTTTCTACCTACCGATGATTACTTTAAAAAGCAACTCGGAAGTGATTCTAAGAAATTTGATTGCTTATGAACAAGCATTTCTTCCCGAAGGTTCGATTCTTGAACTCACCGAGTACGTTGAGCTCATGTGTGGGATTGTCGATAGTGCCAAGGATTCTGAGATTCTTAGGGAAAAGGGTATAATCAACGGTGATATGAGCAATAATGATATCGTGAATCTATTTAATGGGATACCAAGATTTCACAACCATCCGTCTCACAGGTCAGAAGTGAGGAAAGCGTGTTATAGGGTACGCAAACGTTTTGATAGTCGACCGATGGTCAAGGGATACAGGTTTATGAAGAAGATGATGCTTATTTGGTGGAAAGTTCTTGTTACATTTTCAGTCGTTTTGGTTGTGTCATTCGTTATTTATAAGCAAGTTTGCGACGTTTATGGGTGTAACACTCATATTTTTGGGAAGAGTAGGGAGCATCCCCTTGATCAATAAACTTCTTCAGACGGACGATGTAGCATTCAAATCTTCGGATGTATAACGCTTCTATCCCTTCATTCAGGGAAATAAGTACGAGGGCGAGTGTGCTTTTCTGTGTGCGCGTGTTCGTGTGTGTATCTAAAAGGAGTGAATTTGTATAAAAGAGTGTCTACATATGTTGTGCGCGTGTATATATGTTTGATTTGTTCTATATTACTGTCTCGTTCAATTTTCGATTCAATTTATTAATATTTCGTTATTTTCAAGAAAGTCAGTTTTATTGTTATATTTTTCATCATATGATCCCTGGCAAACGCCAACATACATCTGTCGACGATAATCACTCCCTATGTACTTACACTAATTATTTCTTCATCGGCAATCTTACCGTGTAGAGATAATAGCAGACAGGTGGTCTGTGGGAAAAAAACTTGCAGATTTTTTTTTTTTTTTTTTTTTTTTGTAATAATGAGAAAATTTAGCACGTAGAGATAATAGCATACAGGTGGTCTGTTGGAAAAAAACTTGCAGTTTTTTTTTTTTTTTTTTGTAATAATGAGAAGTGCGAGAGACAAATTAAGAATACTCTCATTTAGTATAGACTTGGCGAAAACATGTTACCTTAAAAATGGCGTGGCCGGCCTCCATAATCATAATGTTTAGGTACAAAGATAGCAAAATATTCACTGATTTTTTTTTTAAAGATCTTAAAGATGAGTTCTGAACTCATTTTGTTTTTTGTTTTTTTTAATTTTTGTGTTTGTGCAATGACCCAACGATCTTTTTGTTTAGTATCCGTGTTGCTTATGATCAATTGATCATTTTTTTCAAGGGTAAATTACGTAGATAAGTTTCTAATAACGCGAAAAATAAGATTGCAGGTAGTACTTATAGTTGACGAAAGATCAGAGACAGGGAGTATACTCTTGCTCAAATTATAGAGAGGATTAATTGCAGCATAATGTTGATGACTTGCTGGTTCAAAGATTTAAAATAACTTCATTATGAAGGAGTACTTTGATTATATATTTCAACTTGAAATTTGTCAATTACAGCAAGTTAAACTTGTCTGGTATTTCAAATTTCATTGCCGAAAATGGTCACAAAAGTGAAATTTATAATCGCAGTATTCCTTCATAATTGTATTCGGGTGAAAGACCAACATATGCAACATACTATCACGTTAGTTACAATCAACGCAACCTATTGACACCTTAATAAGATGTACTTTGTCACTTTGTAATGCTAATGCATATAATGCAATTGACCCTAACGACGTTAAAAAAAACTTAACAGAAATGCCTTCACAAGGATTTGTAAGTAAAAATATTTGATTATTTATGAACAATATTCAGATAAACTGAAAACAAAACCATGTAGCACGTACTATATTCCTAATTATGTCCAAGAAACAAAGCTAGTTTATCAGCAAAAATCTTAGATTATATCTGAACAATATTCAGACAAATGGAAAACAAAACCATGTGTTATAACTTATATCCCTAATTACATAAGTTATTAAATACTGTATATTCCTGAATTCCTTTTTATTAGTTTTCACTTTAATTTATACTTTGTCCCAATTAAAATGATTGTTCATTTCCATTCTCGATCAAGAGAAAATTTGATCATTCATTTTGGGACGGCAGTAGAAGTTACATATCCCGGAGGACGAGTTTTTTCTGATCTACAAGGAATCAACGTAGTGCAAGCCAACCTTTTGAATGCAGAAACCTTCAAATAGGAATTAACAAAATCCAGATTTACTTTCTCTTTTTTGATTGAAAAATCCTCTCTATTCTATTTTGGGACATTTTACTTCTGCTAATTAAGTCACTTATATAATGGGCTCCTTATATAATCATCTTGGGTATGTTGAAACATGTCTTAGTAATGATTGGAAAAGTACGTTGATCATATTTGTCACTAACAAGTACGTGTGCAGCCCAGATTCAAAACGATGTATTTCCACTTTTGGGATGGCACTGTCATTGATAATCTTGATTCTTTGTTGCATAACCGTTACAACAGTACTATATCCCTTCCAAAATGAATGTCCAAAAAGATTTAGATTTTCTCTTGATCAAAACCAAATTAGAAAAAAATTCGGACATTCATTGGGACGGAGGGAGTACTATTTATCATTTATTCTTTCAAAATACATTTTTTATGGCCAATACATGGAATTTTTCACTCTTGCAGTATAGTCCATGGCTTAAGTTACACTGGTAACACATTATCTGTATACATATATAGAGAGGAAACTTACCAAGAGGGACGGGAAACCAAGTTGGTTCCATGATACAATTAATAAGAGTCGTCTTGACCAGTATTATACTGGACACTAGTTTGGTTTGTCGCGATCAATCTTGTGGTGTACATTTTAGTTGCAATTTGGTACTCTATAACGAATCAGAATTAATCGCGCAGATGATGAGGGAGTTTTTATCAGCCTTTGAATAAATTTACTGAACTTTATTTTACTAAGATTAAGTTTCTTGTTTGCCATAAGGGTACTTTCTGAAATGTTTGAAGGTACCTAATCCATTGTAAATAAACTCTACTCCAATTCCCGAACATACAAATTTTACGTAAGTTGTTCAATGACACTGTCAGACGACTCTTTTTGCAATTTTTGTTATCTGTCGCATTATACTTCCTCTGTTGTCCCAAAAAGGTAGTCTCATTTTGACTTTTTATAGTCATCAAAAATGAACATTGACCAAACATTGGTGTCAATCTAATCATCACAATAAAATTCTAAAAAGTTTTATTAATAAATCACTTAATGATTAATCAATTACTTTTAGAATTTCACTAAAATGATTAGATCGACACCAATATTTGGTCAAAGTTTATTTTTGTTGACCATAAAAAGTCAAAATGAGACTATCTTTCTGGGACAGAGGGAGTATTATCATTTTCATGAAGTTGATTGCAATCAATCTCGGGTGTACATTTTCGAGTATTCTTATAACAAATCTAAACTGTGAAAACTAAACTGTGAGAACTAGTGAGGATCAAATTGACCCTTTTGATGAAGAAGATTGCCAATGTTGCTGATAGTTCTGATATACTCCCTCCGTCCCATAATTATGTGGATAAAATGGGTTGTGCACTGGAATTAAGGGAAGAATAGCAGTGGGTAGTTGTTGTGAGTTTGAAAAGTGAAGTATGAAAGAGAAAATGGGGTAGACAATAGTAGGTTGATTGATGATGTGAGTATAAAAGTAAAATATGAGAGAGAATTAGTAGTGATGACGCCCTAAGTTTCTGGGGTCACGGAGGTAGAACTCCAATATAGCTGTCTCTTGATCCTGATCACAACACAAGAACACCGTTAAGACCAAGGCCGGGTTGGAATCCGGCTTAGGCCCTCGGGTGTGAGAGTAAGATCTCTGAGGAAAACCTAAGTAGAAAGCTTGTGAAAGCCTTGTGTGTGTGAATAGGATAGAGCACGTACCTGGCCCTTTGGGGCGGATAGGAGTATTTATATGAGTAGAAGGAGGAGGTAGGTTTAAGGCTCTAACTGCCCTTGTACCGGATGGACACGCGGCAGGTCCTCATTGGCAAGGCCAGGGGAGTGGCTGGGAACGTGGCGTGTTGTCAGGGAAACATGGTTCCACCACCAACCGTTATGGTATGTCAGGTACGAACTGGTAACGTCTGTAGTACGTTTGTGACAGCCGGCTGCTGCGGGCTCCGGGCAGGAGGTTGAGTGATCAACACGGGACCCTAAGAATAGCGGGAGGCAGAGCTACCTCGGTTATGGTTATCATGAAGCCCGGATATCTCGGGCTTACTAGCTTGCGGGCTTATCCGGTTTGATGTGGTCGCGCTCGCTTGTACTGGCTTTGAACCGGGTCCGGTCCGGTCTGCGATGCTCGGTCTTATCAGTGGCCCCTAACTCCGAGGGTCAGCTTATTTATGAGCGGCGCGAGGAGTTATACTTCCATGTCTCGGCCCGGGCAAACTGTAGTAAATACGGGCACGGAATATCATGGGACGGGAGTCTTACAATGGTGGTTGATGACAGGACAGTGGGCCCCTCGAGTCAGGCTAGTGACGTAGCTGTCAGGTCCTTGATATGACAAGGAGCACGCTCATTAAATGCGAACCGTCATTGGAATTCGAAAAAAGCTGATTCCCGCCTCTTCGTTTTCCGGGTCTAAGCCGGGTCGCTCCGGATCTTTGGTTTAAACCCAACCCATTCTGGGGATATAAATAACCCTAACTGGCTTATTCAAAGACCTTCGGTATTTTTAATCTTTGGCCATCGCTCTTGAGAGAAACATTGCTGATAACGACGTTGATTTGCTTCTTCTGTTTCCTTAACTCGATCGATTTAACAGGTAGTGCTCCCCTTTTTATTTTCGTCGCTAGTTTCTGATTGCTAACTTTTTGTCTTCGGTCCTCTCCACCGTTCATCGGGGGTAGAAACTTAAAACGCCGTGTTTTCATAACTTATAACATCACTAACCAAGCTTTTAACTTTTAACCGCCGAGTCTCCGATTTCTAACCGGTTAATTTGTCTCTTTCTTAGGAATCCTGGGTCAATCTTTGATTTTTTTAAAGTTTTGTTGAAAAAACCTCTGACTGTGATTATGGATGAACTGGACCTGGGGAGAATGCTCCGTCCGGACCTTTTCGGTTGTTGTCGACGAACGGGAGAGATTTACCGGTACCTGATAAATGCCTGGAAAAGGCTTTCCCGGGATGCTTTTATGACCATAGGGATAGTCTATGAGTGGGACTCCTGGATCCTACCCCTGCTGTGGGAGACAGGCCCCTCAGTTCATTTTGATTCGGGGAGAATGAGGGTAATAGGGGGCGAGGAACAGTTGGGGGTTTTTGTGAAAGCGGTTTTAACTCGATTCCCCGATAATGTAGATATGGCCGGTAACGCTAGAAGGTTGGTGAGGTTAGGTGGAGGCCGCTTGTCTACAAGCGGCTCTAATGCTCAGTCTTGGTTGGATGTCCCTCTGGATGTCGATTTGCCCGTTCAAGGCCATGACCGCGACGTTTCCGTGGATGCTGGGGTGATTGAGGTGACCAGCAGCGGGGATGCTTCAGAGCGGGCTGATGATGGCGATGAATTCTTATTGGACGAACCTGCCCGTGACGTCGTGGGAGACGGTTCTTCAGATACTCAATCGGATTCACGCGGGCAATTGGAGAGGTTGGCCCCCGATACTGCGCGCAAGGTCAACTTGCTTCGCTCTCCCATTAGGATCGTAGATTCCTTCCCTGAGGGCCCTGATAACAGGAGGACCAGTCAAGCAGGTGCGTCTATCTCTGGTGCGGGTTTGAGGGATGAGAGCGATGGGGATGATGGTGATGAGTATTTGTCGCAGTTCCGCGTCGACTCCAAAGTGTATCTTGTCTACGGTCTTATTGAATACGAGTCTCTTATGGGTGGGAGATCAATGACCCCTCCTTTGATCCATGCCGAGAACCTTGCCTGCATATTCTACCCAGATCAGTTCGAAAACGGGCTGCGCCTTCCATTGGATCCATTTATTTGTGAATTTCTTGAGTTTACACATTGCCTCCCTATGGACTTGACCCCGAATGCCATTCGCTATCTGGTGTCCTTCATAGTCGTAAGCCGCATGTTGGGGTATGAGCCTTCTTTGTCCGCGCTCCATATTTACTTCACCCATCAAGTTACTGCGGGCTGCCTGAGCTTAAAGACAAAACCGCGGTCTGAGAAGATTTTTTCCGCTGCTACTAACAAGTTCGATCAGTGGCAAAGATATCCCTTCGTTATTCAGAACCGTTTAGGCTGGCCATTCCCTCGCCCTGACAATTTAGCACCGATTTCGTGTCCCGCCAAAACTTTCCTGACCCGGAAGAAGGCCGAGATCTAAGCACGGCGATGGAGGCCTATCTTGCTCGGTTTACGAAGAGGGTTACCCTGGACGACCAGTCGGTTGTAGAGACTCCTCAAGTTTACGATGTCTCGGCAATTATTAGCGATGAAGAGCTCCTGACCTTCGCCGGGGTGGCCCCGAGGCGCGTTTCTGGCCCCGAGCCTAGGGTCATCATGGCCCCTCTGTTGCGAGATCCTGATTGGAAAGTTCATCAATCATTTGCTTTCCTTTCTGATTGCTCGGCCTGTAATTCGGGGGAGACTTGTCCAGACCCTGGTTTACTCGGTCTCTTCCATTGTACACTTTCGTATTTTCTTGTCTTCTTTCGCTTTGTTTTTACCTGTCTGACTGTTGTTCTTGTTCGCAGACCCAACCGACACGATGCCTCCCAAGTCCGCAGCAGAAATCAAGGTCGCGGCCAGGAAAGCCGCAGCTCTTGAAAAGCAAAGGAGAGCTGATGCCATGAAAAGGGTGGAGGCTCCTGGGGTCAAGATCCCTGTCACGGACATGGTTGATAAGTCCGGGGCGGTGGTTTCTCAGCCGCAACTGACCCGGAACCTGCCCCCGAATCCCCGCCAAGGCGCTGGCCGCGGTAAATCTGTGATTGGAACCGGCCATTCTTCCCAAGCCTCTGGCGTAGGTCTGTCTGCTCCCGAGCCTACGAAAAAACGCTCTGCTATCGGGGATCCAACGTCCCCTCAGAGGGATAAATATCAGAGGGTTGGCTCTTCCTCAGGTGATTTCACGGTCTTATCTCCTTCGAGAGGGACCCTATGCTCCAATTTATTTCCGGTGGAGTCAATTGAGGATAGAGAGCGCGCCCGGGAGTTCGGGCTTAAGATAGCCAAGGCCCCTGAGGTGTATGGGGTGGATCTACATAGCCTCCGGAGCGCTAACGCCTATGTTGGTGATGGGCTGATGCACCGTCTATATTTTCCAGATTACCAACAGAAGGTCTTGGCTGCTTCGAATCCTATCGCCGCCGCGGGCAACGTTGGCCTGTGTTTGACCGAGGTTTGTTTTTTACTTGGATTATGTACCGTGCTTCTCTCCGCACCGTAGTCTAATCACCTTTGTTATTTGTAGATTGCCAACGAAGTTATTTACCTGCGGACTCAACATGAGGCTGAGGCCGCCGTGATCGCGGCGAGGAATACTGAGCTGATGGCGGCGAGGGAGGAGGTCCAAAAGTTGACCAAGACTGTGGAGAGCGCCGGTCAGGAATTAAAGAGCAAAGATGCGGAGGTCGTTAGCGCGCCAAGGAGGTGTCTAAATTGAGTGGTGATCTGGCCGCTGCTCGAGAAGCCAAAGAGCGGGCTGAGGCTGAGAAGGCGAGTGTTGATGCTCGCAATATTGAGCTCCTGAGGTCCTTGGAGGCGGAGAGGAAGAAGTCCGAGGAGCTGTCCAGCAGAGTGGACGAGCTGGACGGTAAACTTCTTGACCAAATGCGCTATGAGAATGAACGAGAGCGGGTCTTGGAGGAGGAGAGGGGCAAGGCGGTTGCTGAGTTCAAAGAGTCCGCAGAGTACTCTGAAAAATTATCCGTCGCGGGCAATGAGCAGTACGAACAGGCGGTGCACACTATTGCCCGGAATCTGGCGGCCACGGGGAAGTATACTGCTCAAGAGATCGTTATCATTTGTTCTATCGTGGCCACGGATCCGGAATGCTTCAATGGTCATTCCTTAGTGCCTTTTGCCGATCATCAGCTTGAAGCCTTGCCCGAGTCGGTTCGGAATGCTCTGCCTCCGGTTTCACCTGTAACCGTTCAACCCTTGATCAAAATGATAGACGACTTGCGGTTTACAGGTGATGAATCCGCCTTGTCTCTGGCCGCGGCTCTGGAGAAAGTATTTGGCCCCAATGGCCCCTTTGTCGAAGGTATTGTTCTTCCCTTTTCAACTTTTGCCTCCGCTCTAGCCGAAGCCTCTGGAGCTCTGGCTCATTCTGCAGCTGATCATACTGCCTCTGATTCTGTTCCAGAAGTGGAGGTCAACCCGCCGCCGGCCAGTTGAAGATCAGACCGGGCTGCGTCCCGGGGCCTTTTTGTAATAATTTTAGACTCCATGAACATGAATATTTAACTCCATTTTGATCTGATTTTGTGATGTATTTAATTGCTCTTCTTTTGATCCCCATATCTCCTTGTCATTTATTTTCGTTATATTTTATTGCTCTTGGAATTGCCAAGCATTTATTGTTCTTTCTCGAACCCTTTGCTTGGTATTCATTATTATTTCCCTCGGCGGGCTTTCGGTCTAGCTCGAGGGCGTATGACCGCGCGTCGTTCATGAGAATTCATGCAACGGTATTTTCCTTGGTGGGCTTACGGTCTAGCTCGAGGGCGTATGACCGTGCATGAGGATTCATGCAACGGTATTTCCCTTGGCGGGCTTACGGTCTAGCTCGGGGGCGTATGACCGCGCATCGTTCATGAGAATTCATGCAACGGTATTTCCCTTGGTGGGCTTACGGTCTAGCTCGAGGGCGTATGACCGTGCATCGTGCATGAGGATTCATGCAACGGTATTTCCCTTGGCGGGCTTACGGTCTAGCTCGGGGGCGTGTGACCGCGCATCGTTCATGAGAATTCATGCAACGGTATTTCCCTTGGCGGGCTTACGGTCTAGCTCGAGGGCGTATGACCGTGCATCGTGCATGAGGATTCATGAAGATCTTTCATTTCAATGGGACAAACATAATATTATTGATCTTTCATCTTTTTTCCGCTCATAGAGCCGTACATCAAAATTACAATGTATAAGATAGAAAATAGGCGGATTTCTAGTGACAGGGGGAAATACAATCTTCAAGGGTAATACTTCTTCAAGTGGTCGCTGTGCCAAGCGTTCTTTAAGTCCTTCCCTTCTTTGGTGAGGAGTCTGTAAGTCCCTTCTTTGATTATGCGGGCAATCTGATAAGGCCCTTCCCAGTTGGGCGAGAGCTTGTTATACCCGGGCTGTCTCCCCGTGACTTCAACTTTTCTTAAGACCCAGTCTCCCACGGAAAATGACCTCTTGTTCACCCTTTTGTCGTGATGGATTTTTGCCTTTTGTTTATAATTGACCATCTTTGCCCGTGCTTCCAACCGTTTTTCTTCAAGAAGGTCTAAGTCTTTTCTCCGGGCTTCCTCATTCCTTGTTTCATCAAAATGGGCGACCCTGTAGGTGGGTAGGGCTGCCTCTACGGGCGCGACCGCCTCTGATCCATATGTCAAGGAAAAGGGGGTTTCTCCCGTTGAATTCCTCGTTGTGGTTCGGACAACCCATAGAGCAGTACTGAGCTCCTCCATCCAGCGACCACTTCTTCCCTTCAAATTTTTGTGCAAAGCGGTCATAAGCAACTTATTTGCGGCCTCTGCCTGTCCATTTCCCTGCGGTCTTGCGACGGAGGATTGCCGATGTTCTACGTTGAGTCTCTTACATTCCGTCGTAAACTTGCTTTGGAACTGAGGTCCATGATCGGAAACAATAGCCCGCGGCAAACCAAACCGACAGAATATATGGTCGTGGATGAACTTGATAATACTTGCTTCCGTCGTGCTAGTTAGTGCCTTGGCCTCTACCCATTTTGTGAAATAATCTACTGCGACCACTACCATTTGCGCTCCGCCGGGCGCTTTGGGATAAGGCCCAATCAGATCAATCCCCCACATATCAAATGCCCAAGTTGGGACTACCAGGCTCTGCTCCGTGGATGGCTGCCTTGGTATGTTGGCGAATCTCTGGCATTGATCACATTTGCGGACATATTCCTCTGCATCTTTTTTCATTGTCGGCCAGTAATACCCGAGGAATCTGATTTTATCGGATAGTGTCCGGGCACCGGGATGTCCTCCACACACGCCTTCGTGAACTTCGTATAACAAGTTGGTGACTGTTTCGGACTTGACACACCTCAGCAGCGGTTTGGTGAAGGATCTCCGATAAAGTACGCCATCAATGATCGTGTATCTGGCGGCTTGTCTTCTCAAAACTTTTGCTCGATCCGAATCGCTGGGAAGGACCTCCTTCCCTATGTATTCCATAATCTCGTCTATCCAATCCTTCTCGGGCTCCCCTGTTTGGTGGATCTCTACCCTGTCAATGGCCGGGCGCTCCGTAAATTCTATCCAACAGTCCACACTAAGCTTTGCGATGTCTTCGTTTGTGATTCTCGAAAGCAAGTCCGCCTCGGAGTTTTCAGCCCGGTTAACCTGGGTCAGCTCGTGGTACTCGAATTCCCTCAACAGGTTTGCTGCAAGTTCCTTGTATTTGAGCAGTACCGGGTGATTTGTCTCATATTCCCCTTTGACCTGATTTACCACTAGCTGTGAGTCGCTCTTCACAATCAAATTAGAGACCTTCATGTCCCGGTCTAACTCTAAGCCCGCTATCAACGCCTCGTACTCGGCTTGATTGTTGAAAACCGCGAACTTGAACCTTAGAGCTCGTTTAAACCTTTGACCTTCTGGGGCGATCAATAGGATTCCGGCGCCACTAACAGTTTTTCCCGATGATCCGTCGACGCTTAACGACCAACAATTCTCCGGTCTTTCCCCTCATCCATGGCCTTCTGGCCCCGCTTTTTCTTTGCTTTATCGGGCTGGACTTTGTCCGCTTCGCTTTCCTTTACTTCAAACGTAGTTTCTGCCACAAAGTCCGCCAGTGCTTGTGCCTTAATGGTCTTTCGCGGGGAGTAAGTGATTTGGAACTCAGTCAGTTCTATCGACCATGACAGCATTCTTCCCGAGGATTCGGGCTTATGGAGCACTTTTTTCAGCGGGGTATCCGAATAGACCGTGATTGGGTGGGCGATGAAGTATGCCCGCAGCTTCCGAGCGGCTATAAGCAAGGCGAAAGCCAGCTTTTCAATGTTCAAGTAGCGCCCTTCTACCGCGGATAATGCCTTGGAGACATAGTACACAGGCTTCTGAAGGTCGTCCTCTTCCCTTACCAAAACCGCAGCCACAGCGTGATCTGTTGCGGCCAGGAAAATGTAGAGTTCTTCACCCAAAACGGGGCTGCTCAATAGCGGCGGCTTTCCCAGGTAAGCTTTTATCTGCTCAAAAGCATTCCGGCAGTCCTCGTTCCATTCAAAACCCTCATTTTTTCCTCCTTTCAAAGTTTTAAAGAAAGGTAGGCATTTTTCTGCTGACTTGGCGATGAACCTCCCCAGGGCCGTGATGCGGCCATTCAGCTTTTGTACCTCCTTAATACATCTGGGGGGTTGCATGTTTATTAACGCCATGATCTTCTCCGGGTTTGCCTCTATCCCTCTCTGGTTCACCATGAAGCCCAAAAACTTCCCTGCCTTTACTCCAAAGGCGCATTTGGATGGGTTAAGATTCATATTATTTCTCCGGAGGCTGGTGAATGTTTCTATCACATCAATGTCGTGAGAGGTCTCCTTGGTCTTGATAACCATATCGTCGATGTAAGCCTCCAGGTTCCGGCCTAATTGATCATCAAAGACGATTCTTACCATCCTTTGATACGTACCGCCCGCATTCTTGAGGCCAAACGGCATGTTGTTAAACGTGTAGGTTTTGCCCGCGGCATAGAATGCGCATGACGGAATATCGGCCTCCTTCATTTTGATTTGATGATAGCCCGAGTATGCATCTATAAAGCTCAATACTCTATGGCCGGCGATAGAGTCTACTAATTGATCGATCCGGGGAAGAGGGTAACAATCCTTAGGGCAGGCCTTGTTCAAATCGGTGAAATCCACGCACATTCTCCACTTTCCATTTGCTTTGGTTACCATGACGACGTTGGCTAACCACTTCGGATATTTGATCGGGCTTATGATTCCTGCTTTCAGCAGCTTATCTACCTCGACTTTGATCGCCGCTTTCTTCTCCGGTGAAAAGTATCTTTCTTTCTGGAGGACCCGGGTGAACGTGGGATCGATATTCAGTTCGTGTTCGATCACCTCTCTGCTTATCCCCTCCATATCCTCTACGGTCCAGGCGAACACGTCTAGGCTTCTTTTCAACAATTCTATCAACACCTTCCTTTCCTCCGCGGGGATCTCTAGCCCGACCTTTATTGTCTGCTCGGGGTAAGCCGGGTTTATGACCACATCCTCCAAAGCGTCATTAGGGCGAATATCTGCAACTTCTCGGTCAGGCAGTGAATCAATTACGATATTGACATGCTCGGTTTCGGCGGCTATGCGGCGGGCTCTCCTGCTCTGCTTGAATTCTGCCCTCGTGGAGTGGAAAGACAATGTCCCGATCATGGCCGTGCCTGCGACCTCTTTTTCACTTGCTTTGGCCCTTTTTGCCTCCCTCGGGCTTCCCAGTCTTTGCCTTGCTGCGCTTTCCTTCCTCTTTTCTATTACTTTGAGGAAGAGCTCGGGCTTATTCTCGATACACGCGATCCCTGCAGGGGTACTGAACTTGATTTTCTGGTGAGGGATTGATGCGACGATTCCAAGGGCAGCCTGAGCGGTCACTCCCAAGATTGCGTTGTACTGGGATTTCAGATCGATCACCATGAACGTGACACGGGCTGTTTTCTCGAACGGCCTCTCTCCAATGGTTACTTCGAAGTCAATGGTCCCTTTTGCGTAGACCGTATGATTCGTGAACCCTTCCAACAAGCCCGCATATGGGGTTAAGTGCGCTTCGGACATCCCCATTTCTTCTAAACAATGGAAGTAAAGTATGTCCCGTGAAGCTCCGGTATCAATGAGAACTCTTCCGATGTCCGCCCTTCCAATAGCCATTTTGATTGTCAGCGGTTGTGTTGAATGGAAAAGGGTAGATGCCAGTTCACTCCTTCTGAAACCGATCATTTCTTCTTGCTCGGGCGGATAAGTGGGTATCAGGAATACTTTTTCCAGTCGTCTGATCTGGGCGGAAAGCTGGGTATTGCTAGGGGCTTCCTCTCCTATGTACTGGATGTCATAACGTCCTTCCCCGTCTGCATCATTGTCTCTGACGTATTGAATATTTCCCCGCGGGGCTTCTCCTTTACTGCTGGACCCCGTGATCCATTTCTTCAATTCCCCGGCTTCCACCTTCTGTTGTATTATTTTCTTCAGCTGGAAACAGTCATCTGTAGTATGCCCGTGGCTTTCATGGTATCCACACCATTTCTTTTTGTTCGCCTCGTAAGGTTTCCTCTCCAGTGGAGGTGGTGGAGGCAAAGATTCTGCCCGCAATATCTCAGTTCTTGGTGCGATCAAAGGGGTGAAAGCACTGTCATCGCCTCTTTTAAAATTGGGCATGCCCCTTGGTCTGCCTCTACCTCGGCCACCATTGTTTCCCGAGTAGCCTGAGTGATGACGAGGGTTGTGAGCGGGCTCGATTCTTTCCCTTACGCTTCTGCGGGCATCGGCCATAAATGCGGGCTCTACTCCGGCCATAGCGATGGCCCTGTTATACATCTCTTCTGTCCCCTCGGGCTTTCGGCAAGCAAACTCCTGCCTCAAAGTATGGGATGTTAATCCCCCTAGGAAGCATAGCTCGATGTCGTTCCTTGTTAGATCCACAATCTGCTCGGTCATTTTCCGGAACCGAGTGATGTATGCCTTTGTGTTTTCCCCGGGGTATTGCTTAACGCCGCACAGGTCCGATTTTGGTCTTGCGGCCTCCCCCGCGCCCGCGAACGAGTTCAAGAACGAAGCCCGCAATTGCTCGTAGCTGCAGATAGAGCGCGGTTTATGGGCCAATAACCACCCCAATGCCTTCCCTTTAAAGGTGGAGGCGAGGGCTTTGCACTTCACGGCCTCATCTGTCGAGAATAGGGCCATCTGCCCTTCAAATCGCCCAACATGGCTTTTTGAGTTAGATGAGCCGTCATACGCGTCTAGCGTGGGCACCTTCCCTCTTTGGATCGGGGAATCACTGATCCATGATGCGAAAGCGTCCATGGGTCCAACGCACTTTGTTACGTTTTGCTTGGACTCCCATAACTCTGCGATCATTCTTTGGAACTTTTGATCCATTATGTCCCCCGTTTTAGCCCTTTTTACGGTTTCTGTAATTATATCATCATTTTTAACAATTGCCTTTCCTTTAGTTTGGCCTCTTGTCTTTCTGGGCTGTGATTCTCCCTCCTCACTCTCCCCTTCTTCTTCTCCCCTCTCCTCGTCATCGTCCACGAGGATTGTCCGCCTTTTTCCTCCTACAATCCTACTGGCCCTGCTTTTAGAGCTCGCCAGATCATGGGCTTTTGATTTTTCAGGGGGCTTCTAGCATTGGCCTCAGCATTAAACAGCTCCTCGAGGGCTAGATTCAACTGTAGCCCTTCCTCTACCAGATTCTGCCTATCTGTGAGGATCTGGATTTTCTTTTGGATTTGATCAGGGGTGAGGGGAGTGACGGGAGTTTTTTGAGTTTTGAGAGCTTTGGAGGTTTCTATACGATCTCTCAGATCTGCCTCTCTCCTTGCCCTTTGAGAGGGGGTATAGGAGTTGCCACTAAGAGTCTTGTTTCCCAATCTGGCGAATACTGATCCCTGGGGCACTTGTCCCGAAGGGCTAGCATTTGGGTTGACTTCTTTCCCAGTCATTGTGACGATTTTGTATGTCGAAAATCAACAGAAAAGACGGGGTACCTTTTTAGAACCGTGAAAGACGGAAGAACCAAATGAAGATTTGAAATGAATTAGATTGGAAAAGCAAACGAAGCAAGAAGATTGCACTGGGAAGATTTTCGTTTCCCGGCAATGGAACCACTGATGACGCCCTAAGTTTCTGGGGTCACGGAGGTAGAACTCCAATATAGCTGTCTCTTGATCCTGATCACAACACAAACAAGAACACCGTTAAGACCAAGGCCGGGTTGGAATCCGGCTTAGGCCCTCGGGTGTGAGAGTAAGATCTCTGAGGAAAACCTAAGTAGAAAGCTTGTGAAAGCCTTGTGTGTGTGAATAGGATAGAGCACGTACCTGGCCCTTTGGGGCGGATAGGAGTATTTATATGAGTAGAAGGAGGAGGTAGGTTTAAGGCTCTAACCGCCCTTGTACTGGATGGACACGCGGCAGGTCCTCATTGGCAAGGCCAGGGGAGTGGCTGGGAACGTGGCGTGTTGTCAGGGAAACATGGTTCCACCACCAACCGTTATGGTGTATGTCAGGTACGAACTGGTAACGTCTGTAGTACGTTTGTGACAGCCGGCTGCTGCGGGCTCCGGGCAGGAGGTTGAGTGATCAACACGGGACCCTAAGAATAGCGGGAGGCAGAGCTACCTCGGTTATGGTTATCATGAAGCCCGGATCTCTCGGGCTTACTAGCTTGCGGGCTTATCCGGTTTGATGTGGTCGAGCTCGCTTGTACTGGCTTTGAACCGGGTCCGGTCCGGTCTGCGATGCTCCGTCTTATCAAGTAGGAGGAATAGTAGAGATTTTTTGCCATTTTAGGAAAGTGTAACTTATCAATGGGACGCTCCGAAAGGAAATTTGTCCACATAGTTATGGGACTGAGGGAGTATTGACTTTATTGTTGATCAGTTAACGTTAGTTAGCAAAAGCCAAGACCAAATTGCAAAATAAAAATAATGCAAGGGACCAAAAATATAATTTTATTAAGTGGAGGGACCAAAATATTACTTTATCCAACACAATATAAAGAACTTTGGACTTGAGAAAAAACTCTTTTCTTGGAGGAAAACTCAATTCTTTGAAGTTGATACCAAAGAAGGAGAGAAAGAATTCAAATTCCGGCCGGCCATGGACGTGATAAAATCGCAGCAAATATCGGCGAGGCCGATCGAGAAGGTTATAGTTCATCCTCTGGTGCTGCTTAGCATCGTCGATAACTACAACAGAGTCGCCAAAGATACTCGGAAACGTGTCGTCGGCGTTCTCCTCGGCAGCTCCTTCAAGGGCTCCGTTGATGTTACTAACAGTTACGCCGGTGAGATTTCATGTTGAGCCCTCTTTTTGTTGTTGTTGTTCGTTTTGATTTCAGATCTGGTCTTGTTTGGTAGGTTTGATTTTTTATGATTTTGGTTTTGGGAGTGGATTTGGGGTTCTTTTGGTTAGTGATTGGCGGAATTATGTTGGTGGAATAAACCCTAGGGTGGCAATTAGGTTTTGGGTATGGATAATCGATTAGCTTGTCGAGTTAGAGGAATCATGTTTCTAGAGATTCAAGTGTTAACCCTCTATTCCTAAATGATTCAAGTGTTACTCCCGCTGACCATGAATATAAAAAAGTTGACTTTCTTACTTTTAGTGGCATACAACCTCCTTCCCAATTTAAACTTCAAAAAAAAAAAATGGGTTCAAGAATTAAGAAAAACGTGATGTATCGTGAGTGTAGATGGGTTGGTAGGAGAGAGAACGTGGGGTTGGAAATAGTTGGTGGGTAATTGTTACGAGTATGACACGTGGGGGCCACAAATAAAAAAGTATAAAAACTTTCCTTTTTAGGTATTGAAGTTTAAAATGGGAAACCCAAAATGAAAATTTTTGAAGTTTAAAATGAGACGGATGGAGTATATACTTTAACACGTTAATGATCTCACCCTATTAGGTTATGATTGCAAGTGTAAGTTAGAGTATGGTGGTTGCTGCAAGGGTAGGATTTTGTAAGTTCACGAAGGCCATTTAGTGACAAGGGACATTCATCTTGGGGAAAAGGGGTGGGGGTAAGAATTTAAGTCTGAATTGTTCTGTTGTCTTGTCTTCATCAAGAAATTGTGAGGACTTTTGACGGAAAATTTATATGTTTGTTCTTTACTTCAAAGAACTTCAAAGAACATTTGGTGCCTAACCTTCTTAGTCATAATTGTATTACTCACTTCGTCCCAGTTTGACTTTGCACGCTTATTAAGGAATTAAGGCAAACTTGCGTAAAAAATAGTAGTGTGTGGAGGATGTGATTGTCCATTCATAAAGCAAGTGGGTGAAAAGTAGATAGGTAAGTGATAGTTTTTTTTATAATATATGAACTTTATGAGGACAAGAATGTCCAAAACATTGTTCATACTTTTTGCCATTTAAGGAATAAAGCAACTAAGAACCTTAAATTGGGACATACCAAAAAGGAAAGTAAGAGCCTTAAACAAAGGGATTATGTATTACTTCTTAAGATGACAGCAAAGGTTTTGTGGATTTTGTTCTGGGTCTAGGATTGTGGTTGATTGCGAGGTACCATGTCTGGTTGGGCTTGATCAATGTTCATATGGGTACCTTCCTTGAATGGGCTTCCTTATTCTTTCTCCTTTTGGCTGTGATGGTGGTGTGTTGTGGTTTTTTTTTTGTTGGTGGGGGGAGGGGGGTGGTGAAAGGGTTGAGTTTAAAGCATCGTTGGATTCTTTATTAATTTACATGTACTTTGGCCCGTTTAGCTTAGAGATTCATTCTGATCAGGATGTGGTCGTCTGACTTGGGTTTACTTATGTACCGTTTATTCTTTTTTTTAAACCTTTTATTGGGTAATGGAATGGATCAAAAATTATACTCTTGAGAAGGATGTCTATTTTCTTGTGTACTTCCCGCTTTTTTCGTGGTGTGCTGAGGTTGCAACACCCCCCCCCCCCATCTTTTCATTCGGTGTTTTCTGATAGAATTATGTGTTTTTTTTTTTTGGGGGGGGGGGTTTGCACCTTTGAAGGAGCTCCATATTGGCATATTTACCAGTATTACATCCTCTGCAGTACTTGGAAAAGCGTATGAGATTAGATTGAAGTTCCAGTTGCTTTGTTCTTATCTTTCTGACCTTCTATGAGAGACAATATCTTATCAGATATATGCTGGCAATCTAAAACCTTATTTTATTCAATAGGGGAGTACTTAACTGGGGTTTTTAGCCCAGTACTTGCAAATTTATACTCCATAGTTTCTACATTTTCTTATCGAGATATTTCTTTTTCTCCAGTGCCTTTCGAAGAAGATGACAAGGATCCAAGCATATGGTTTCTTGACCACAACTACCATGAGGCAATGTTTTCTATGTTCAAGAGAATTAACGGTATACATTTTCTAAAATAATTTTGAAGTAGCAGTGGTTTGTTTTAGAATTTTTTGTTTGTCCAGTATGTCAACTGGTTCTGCAATTTTATAGAATTGTGTAATTGTTGCAGCCAAGGAGCATGTTGTAGGTTGGTATAGTACCGGTCCAAAGCTACGGGAGAATGACCTAGATGTTCATGGATTATTCAACGAGTAAGATTTTACCTTTTGCTTCCTCGTTCTCTCTCTCTCTCTCTATATATATATATATATATATATATATATATATATATATATATATATATATATATATATATATATATATATATATATATATATACGTATGTGTGTGTGTGTATATATATATCTTCCTCTCTGATCTGACCAATGCTTCACATGATGCAGCTATGTTCCGAACCCTGTGTTAGTCATCATAGATGTGCAACCTAAGGAACTGGGAATCCCTACCAAAGCTTATTATGCTGTTGAAGAAGTTAAAGAGGTATGATACAAAGTTCGTAGTCAGGTCCTTCTCTATCTTCCATGAGTGTTTGGATACATCATGGGACGTTATTAAGAAAATAGTGATAGTTACGAACCAATCAACAATAGCTTTTAACGGTTATTCTTTTATACTCGTCTCTCCAATTAATATTAGTTATTTTTGTTGCACACAGAATGCTACTCAGAAGAGCCAGAAGGTCTTTGTTCACGTGCCCTCTGAGATTGCTGCTCATGAAGTGGAGGAAATTGGTGAGTCATGACACTAATTTGCACTATCTAGTAACAACACCCCCCCCCCCCGGCGATCTTACGTGAACAAATTTGATTTTATTATATTTTATTGTTGGATTGTTTTGAGCCAATGGTTTTCTTAATCCTCATGTCAACAGGAGTGGAGCACTTGCTGAGGGATGTGAAAGATACAACTATCAGCACCCTTGCAACAGAGGTTTTTATTTTCTTATTTTCTTTGTTTATTTTTCTATTCCCCGTTATTTGTATGTGTGGATGATTACTAATGGACATTCTTTTATTTTGTCTTTCACAGGTAACTGGAAAGCTTGCCGCATTAAAAGGGTTAGATGCAAGGCTAAGGGAGATACGTGGTTATCTTGACCTTGTCATTGATGGCAAGCTTCCACTAAATCACGAGATTCTATACCATCTACAGGTACCCTTCATCCTTCCATTTATATTCAACTGTTGTTTATATACGTAACAGCATTTGCCTCCTTAAGTTGGTAAATGTATATTTGCGGCACATTTGCTTCTCCCTATGTAGACAAATACTAAACCAAACTATCAGAATTGTGGAAGTTTTTAGATTAGCTTTAGACTAGAAGTTCGAATTTGATAATAATAGAATGATAATGCCTATCAGGACTTGCATCCTCCTGACATATGTTTTCTTATACTGGTTTGTTTTGTAATGTCCATCCCCTTTACTAAGTACTCCCTCCATCCCAAACTAATGGTTACTAAAATTGAATGCGCGGAGATTAAGAAAATATGTTGGAAAAGTAGGTGGTGTGAGTGGGTAGGAGAGAGAAAATGAGGTAGTGGATAATTGTTGTGTGTGGGTAGGAGAGAGAAAATCGAACATTTTGGGTAAGTATCCATTAGTATGGGACGCCCAAAACAGAAATAAGTAACCATTTGTTTGGGACGGAGGGAGTATTACTTATGCACCTCCCAGGATCCTTCAAATTCATCAAATGTTTATGAATATTAAATATATTTCCAATGTTGAAGGGATTTTAGTTCTTTCGTCTCTCTTCTGGTTTATTCTTTGGTAATTCCATCAGTCTGACCATTGTCCAAATTGCAGGATGTTTTCAACCTTCTTCCAAATCTAAATGTTGCCAACTTAATTAAGGCATTTGCAGGTAAATATATATAAAGTGATGAGAAGATGTTAAGCATACTGATCTTCATCTTTTCATCAACAAGTTGATTTCTTATCTAGTTCTGTACATTGCTCATTGCTGCCAACTTTTCTGCAGTGAAAACAAATGACCAGATGCTCGTGATTTATTTATCCTCTCTTATCCGAAGTGTGATTGCTCTACACAATTTGATTAACAACAAGGTAATATGATTCATCAACCTAGTAGAGTTATATATTCTTGAATATAGTTGTCCCAAAAAATCCAATTATGTATTCTACATTAGTTTGCCTCGTGTTCGTATTGATAAGTTGTTAACCGTCATAAATTGTATGCAAAGCACAATAGTATATTGTATCTGACAAATCAGTAAATTTTGAGCTTCACTAGTGACTAGCCTTGAAAAAAAGGTAAAAAAACAAAAAAAAAAAAAAAAACCACAACAATAACAAAAAAGCCTTGGTCCCAAAATGAACCGTCAGATGGAATTGTAAATGAAAAGTGTTGAATAAGAAAATAAAAGAAAAATATAATTTAATAAGTTGAAATCTTGTTAATTGACGAGCATTGGCTGCTCCATGTTAAGATTTACTGTGGCATGGAAGCAATGAGGACAAACTAGGACAAATATATTCCCTATAAGACATGATTGATTAGACCCTCCCGATAATTGTTGAACTTCCCATCCTCTGGCATCATCGTTTTTGTCAAACCTTAATTGGTCATTTGTTTTTATTGAGTCAAACATCTGATAGATTTTAGCTGGTAACATGGAAGCAACTTTCATTTGAAAGATAGACATCGGTTCATTACTTAGATGTTTTTAACTCGGGCTTTTTTTTTTTTTTTTTTTTTTTTTGTATTTTCAGATGCTGAACAAGGAACATGAGAAAGCAGAAGATTTGAAGCCGGCAACTGTAGTAGCTCCGGTTGCAGGAAGTTGATCTGTACTTTTTCACCTACAAGGCTGGATTTCTGCGGTTTAATAGTTCAAGCTTGGGGCTTTACTGGATCCAAAATGCAGTAATGGGGCGATTTCGTTCTTTTGAGAGTTTTGAATGCTAGAGAAAGATAAACTAGGCCCCAAATGTTGCATTTCTCAACAGTCTTATCTTGATTTCTTATGTTGGTCTTTCAAAACTACTTTGTATCTCATGTGGTATATTAGCAATTTTTTTTTTTTAGTTGGCATTGGAAACTCTTTTTCACATTATATATGACATCTTTGTCCTTCAATTGGATCTACATTTGCATATTTGCATGTAGTGTAACATGATTGCGCACGTCTTTAAATTGCCTATAGTATTTAATATTTCTCTTTAGTACAACTTTATATACTCCCTCCGTCCTAGTTCTCCGTCCTAGTTTAAAGTTCTTACTTTCTTTTTTTCTAGTTCTCCGTCCTAGTTTAAAGTTCTTACTTTCTTTTTTTCGTATGTCACAGTTTAAGGTTCTGAGTTGCTTTATTCCTTAAATGACAAAAGATTAATAGTGTTTTGGATAATTTTGTACTCATAAAGTTCATACTCCCTCCTTCTGTCACAGCTCACTTGACACCTTTTGACCAAAACTGGTCAACTTAAGGCCGGTTTGACCAACACTTTATAGAAATATTTATGATCCGAATAAAAATTAAAAAATTGTAAAATGATCACCATTAAAAATCCTCTAAATAACAATTTTTTAAAATTTTTTTGGAACATAAATATTTTTATAAAGTGTTGGTTAAAACGACCTTAAGTTGACCAGTTTTGACCAAAATGTGTCAAGTGAGCTAGGACGGATGGAGTATATTACAAAAAAACCACCAATTAATTATCTACTTTTCATCCACTTGTAGTTTTATGAATGAACAATTATATCCTTCACCCATTATTATTCTTGACCCAAATTTGCCTTGATTTCTTACTAGTTGTGCGAAGTCAAACTAAGAATCTTAAACCGGGACGCGGGGAGTATATAAAATGAATTAGAAAGAAGAACAATTTTAAGTAATTTGGCCTAGCTCTAGAAATGGTATTTGTATGGTGTTGTTAAAACACAAAAAAGGGTAATGAATTAACAATGCAAAAAGTAGAGGGGGCAAAATGCAAATAGCCAAAGTTACGGTAGAAACTTAGAAGTATTAACACGAGGAGTCGTTGCTCAGCCGCCGTCTCTGCTCCAGGAATCCGGCCCGTTCGCTTCAGCGTCATCGGAGCACATTACCGGTATCTCTCTCTCTCTCTCACACACACACACACGAAAAACACACACAAGATGCTTGATGAAATTCCTCTTTGACAACATCAATTCCATGTCTTGGTTTTACAATTGGAAGTGCATCACTTTCTCTGTGGTTAATTCTGTTTCTAATTACAATTTTTTTTTTTTTTTTTTTACTTTAGAGAGATCGTTCTCCAAATCGCGACTACTTGAGAGGAATTGAGTGTTCTTCAGTTTAGCCCTAGTTAATTTGAAGAAAACACGTTGTTTGGAGTTCTTTTTGAACTATCTAGAAAGCTATAATTTGCAGAAACTATGGGGAAAGCTTCTAGAGATAAAAGGGTATATTTTTTGTTCCCATCACTTTTCTAATTTTTTTTTATTTTTTTTTTAATTTTTGGATTATCTTAACAACAGCTTGTGTTTCGATGCAGGATATCTACTACCGCAAAGCGAAAGAAGAAGGTTGGCGTGCTCGAAGTGCCTTCAAGCTCCTTCAGATTGATGAAGAGTTCAACATTTTTGAAGGTGTACATGATTACTCACTTCCGAAACTCGAGTTTCTTTTTCGAATTTTCCAGTGAAAAAATATTGAAATTGGTTGAATATGGTAGTAAAGTGTACTCAGGATTTTTACTTACTTTTTTCATCCCATCTCGATATTCGATGCTCTGTTGTATGCTGTGAAGACAAATTCTTGGTGTGTGTTTTTTGTGTGGCTATTTTATACACTACGTTTGTATTCCCTTTATTTCAAGATCGTTGTCCCTTTTTTTTTTCAATGATCATGAATAAAATGGTCCCTCATTATGGGACGGAGGAGTACTTCATTACAAAACCAAAATAATAAAATTTTGTGATGAAGTCCTCTTCTTGTGATGAATTTATCATGGTATAAGTGACATGTATGTCCAATGAGTGGAGTGCCAAGTTGAACACCAATGTCCAACCTTTTTAACCGTAGAAAGTAAAGATCATACTACAGTAAAAATATGCGCCTCTTTTACTTGGCTCTTTGATACCGTGATAACCACTTTGAGGCTTTCTTTTACTGTATATTCATATTTAGTGGATTTACTAAGTATGCTAGTGCTTTGCAGGGGTAAAGCATGTGGTAGATCTATGTGCAGCGCCTGGTAGCTGGAGTCAGGTACTTGTTATTTGGGGTTCTCCATTTCTGGGACATTTAATTTTATCATGTGGTTTTGTACAGCATCATAATCTTTCTTCATTTTCTTTGATAAGGGCAATGCGTAAAAATCAAACGTATCTAATGCACTTTTGGTTCTAAACTTCTAGCTTTATGTGGTACTAATGACGCATCATTATCTTCTCTGTCTCTGCATTGGTTGCATAGGTCTTGAGTCGAAAGTTGTATCTCCCAGCAAAGCTGTCACCTGAATCGAAGTAAGTACCTTGCTTGATACTCCCTCCGTCCCAAAATGATCTTCCTATTTGACTATTCAAACTTTTTAAGGATATGAACATTTGCTTCAATAGCCATGTTTTGTTTGTGCACTTTTAAGCCCAAATTGTAGAAATGGGAAGAACTTTTTGGGACAATGAAAAATGGCAAATGGGAATATCATTTTGGGACGGAGGGAGTATTAAGTATCCAACACAATAAGAAGCTTGTTAGAGTTTTTACTGAAGCTGTTTCGTAGTACATACATTTACGAGAACACATATTTTTATCTTTTTACTTCCCTTTTACTTTGTAGATTAGTTTGGACCTTCTCTCGACATTTCTTATGTACATCCTTTCCGTTGACTGGTTTACGAGCACTGTCACGTCTAAAAAGAATGCTATTAAATAGGAAAAAAAAAGATTACAAATCAGAAACACTATGATACCTTAGTCTGAACCATGTTCGATATAGGTATGACGGTCTATGACCTGAAGTTCAAGAGCTAAAGTCTTCTATCTTCGCCTTGCAGAGATAGCGATCTTCCACTTATTGTGGCTATTGATTTACAGCCCATGGCTCCAATTGAAGGTGTTATACAAGTGCAAGGAGACATTACAAATGCCCGGACTGCTGAAGTGGTATGAAAATCTCTTGCTCTCTCCTCCGTAACCCCAGAAAAAATAAGTCATTTTTTATTTTATTCGTTTTCCTTTTTGGTACCTATTTTCTTCTTCAATGTATTATATATTTATCTGTTAGCAGTTAAACAAGAACTTCAAAGCATCCCATTTCTTATCTCTTATAAAGAGTTTGTCGCTTTCTGTGCATACTTTGATGGCCAAACCTGAGTCACCATCTGGTAGTTATCCTTCCTTTTTATCCTTTTTCCAGGTCATTCGGCATTTTGATGGATGTAAGGCTGATCTGGTTGTCTGTGACGGTGCTCCTGACGGTAAGAGAGCACATATGAATTTCATATGCATGTGGTATTGGTCCATATCATTGCACTACATTGTCGGCACTTCTTGTAATTATTCTGACATTGCTTCCTCCATGAACTGCAGTTACTGGACTACACGACATGGATGAGTTTGTTCAATCTCAACTCATATTGGCGGTTAGTAATTAGCTATGTTCTTCAACCTATCAAACTTCTCCTCTTAGCTTCTTTATATTTCTGAAACATGTATTCACTCAAGACACAAGTATAAGTTGCGCATTTGTTACAAGAATTTAACTTCACTGCCCTCTAATGGATTAACTAACTAGTCCATCATCCTTTTTATCTTGTAGGTCCATATTCGCTATAAAGCTTTTGATATTATATAGCATGGACTTTAAACCTTTTATTATGTATGTAGTAGACCCTAGAGGGAAAATCAGTGTGTTCTCTTGGGAAGTTGGGATCTCAAATATCCATTTCTTTAATCAGCTTTTGACTCTAAACTAGCTAATTATACAAAAGGAGAATTGGAAAGAGAAGTCTCTTGCTGTTCAGAGGTCGATCTGTTTAAAAAATAAATTTATGTTCTAATCACAAACATAAGTATAAGTCAAAACTCTAAAGGGAGATGGGATGGGGTTAGGCGGAGGGATCGAAAAAGCAGACGGAGTCGGTATCTAAGGAGAACAGAAAGGGGAGGAGTAAGGGGATCAGTGATGGAGGAGGGCGGTGGAAGAGAACAGTCTGTAAAGTTGAAATGGGTCGGGGTGGTGACCCAATGCAGCGGCCATAGGTTGGGGGTGGTGCTTCTGCCGTAATAGAGGCAGATGGGGTTGGGGTTGAAGATGGGTTAGAATATCACTATTTCCTAATTTGTCCTTTAAAGTTTAGTCATGTGCATTGCACATGACTACTTAACGCAAAAAATGGATGTCGTTAGCCATAGTGATCAAGGGTGCACATAAAAATTAGTTTGGGCTACTTAATGCAAAAATAAATAAATAATGGAGTGACTAAATCCACACATCCCGAGTAGTTGGGTGACCTTGAATACAATATTTCTTAAATTTATCACAATGACCTGCAAAGCGCAGAAAGACTTGTACACAAAAACTGAACTAAATTGAAAGATGTCTCCTATTAGAATCCACAACATTATAGTAATGGTGGGCTGACATGCTTAGCAGAAAGTAGCTTCTCCCGTTCATTCCCAACCTTATGGTTATCAGAAGGTTGAAATGAGTAACAATCATATTACACTATGCAATCATGGCCTGCAACTTTTCCCTTTCTTAACATTGGATTCTAATGAGACCTGCCTGTAGAGTGCAAACTGCAATTGTAAGTGTTGCTTCATCCTTCCATGCTATCTCAAATCACTTGATGTTTGTTTTAATTGTGTCTCAATATCTTTTTTGTTTTATGAAAAAATGGATTTTGGTAATTTTTTTGTCTGCTGTTTGATATTGAATTTAGTCTTACCCGTGTGCAAAGAAATTGGAAAACTTGAATAAATGCCTTTTTTGCTATCTGTTTATATTCATGGATCTTTGTTTTAGATTTTTTTCTAACTTTGATATGTTGTTCTTGCAGGGTTTGACGATTGTTACCCACATACTCAAAAACGGGGGTAAATTTATTGCAAAGATTTTCCGGGGAAAGGATACAAGCCTCCTTTATTGTCAGGTTAACTACTATTCGACACTCGCTTAAATATTTGGTGTTTACAAATTAGTAAATCAAAATGAATGACGACCATCCAGCTTAATGAAATGTAACTATGTAAGCAAGAATTATGTTTTGTAAAAACGGCTTGTGGAATTAGTGATTTGCTTTTATATTGCAGTTAAAGCTATTTTTCACAGAAGTCACTTTTGCAAAGCCAAAAAGCAGTCGTAATTCAAGCATAGGTGAGAAAGCTGAATTTTCTTTGATGTGAAGGCAGAGAATGCTTCACCTTGTGCTATATTAATCATATCAGTGATAAATTCTGATTTCAAGAATTACTCCCTATGTCCCGGAAAGATAGTCCCATTTGACTTTTAGTGGTCAACACAAATGAACTTTCACCACGCATTAATATCAAACTAATCATCCCAATGATTTTTTCTTTGATTTTTTTTTTTTTTTTGATAAATCACTTGATGATTTATCAATAACAATTTTCAGAATTTCACTAGGATGATTAGATTGCCATTAATTTTTTTGTCAAAGTTCACTTACGTTGACCATCTAAAGTCAAACTGGACTATCGTTCTGGAACGGGGAGGTAGTTTGAGCTCGATTCCATAATTAACCATTGACTAGTTCCTTTTTATTTGTACTATAGAGGCATTTGCAGTTTGTGAGAATTATTCCCCTCCAGAAGGTTTCAGTGAGAAAGATTTGCATAGGCTCCTTGAGAAGGTTGGAAGCCCATCTGGTGCAGAAGATTTCGGTATTATATTTCTACCACTTTAATTCTTAATTCTTGGAGCATGATTATGAGCCTTTGACATTATTCTAATTTCTATCGTGTCTGCTCTTTAAAATATAACATAAATCTCAGAGCTAGATATGGTCAGTGAACAAATCTTTTTAGTTGCTTCCATTTTCCCACCATAATGTGCTTTCATATGTGCGTGTTTTTGTGTTTATCTTCCACCCTATTCTCTCTTTTCTTTCATGGTAGGGACGGGTTCAGGGGAGTTGATTCTTCTTAACTGATCTTTTTCGCACAAATTTTATATTTCTTATTCCCATTTAGGTCCCTTGGCCGCTGGTAATGGTCTGCATCTCTTGATTTTTTTTAAAAACAATAAAAACAGGGGAAAAAATGATTGCAAGATTGTGAATGGGAAAACCCTTTTTCATAAAGCAGTTTTTCTTATTTTTATCAACAATGATGAGAGGACACATAGTGGGGGAATTGCCCCCATCCACAAAGCCAATCATATTCCGTACTGATTTTTTAAAACCAGCCAGGCTATTTGGGGCCAGTGAGAGTCATGCTCACCCAAACCCAACCCCCCCCCCCCCAAAAAAAAATAAATAATAATAATAATAATAAATAAATAATAATAATTGATATGGAGCTCCTATCGGAGATATTACTATTATAGAAGAATTTCATAAACAACATATGGCTTCTTGTTGTTTGACCCCCACAATCTCAGTTAAATTTTGTTTTGCCAAACTCGCAAGATTTTAAAATCTCATCGTACTTAAAAGTCACTTCTATTCCTGTTTTTGTTCTACTCTTTATTATCACGAAAATAAAGGTTTGTTGAAGATTTTTCATTTCCTTTTAGGCCTTAATTAATTACTAGAAAACAAAAGAAAAAGATATTCCATTTTTTTAGTTTCTATCACTATTCCCTAACCCATAAAGAAAATAAATGTTCTAGGTCTCCCGTCGCTGTGATCGAGATGGCACTTTTTTGTTTTGTATTTTACCAACCCTTGGGTCTCTTATAGAAAGAAATTTTGGCAAGCGGACTTTTGCTTTATTTGACAGACATGATTACCAGAATGATTGATGCGTTCTTGGTTCGAGTAGTCAAGTAAATGAATTGTTTATCTTCGCTTGTGCTTTATCAATAGTTGTCATATTCTTAAAACTCTTATCTTTCCACAAAGCTTTTGGTTTCGCAAATGTATTCATCCTTTTTACTCCCTCCGTCCCAAAATGATCTTCACACTTTTTTCGACGTTACTACGAAGGATCGTTGAGCAACAATTTTAGGTTAACTCAACTGTACTAATGAAAATCTAAAACTTGTTATTGACACGCCATCAACAATACTATCAATAACAAGATTTAGATTTTCATTAGGATAATTAAATCAACCTAAAATCATTGCTCAAAGTTCCTTCGTAGTAACGTCGAAAAAAATATGAAGATCATTTTGGGACGCGGAGGAGGGAGTACTAAATTCTTGGCCCTTTTTTTACCCTTTGTGTGACAGATTGCAGTAGCGGGTGGTTAGAAGGACCAAATAAGGTGTATATACCATTTCTAGCCTGTGGCGACCTTAATGGCTATGACTCGGACCGTTCATATCCACTCTCTAAAGCCGCAGACGGATCATACCAGATTTTAGATCCGGTACAACCCCCAATCGCTCCCCCTTATAAAAGAGCTCTCGAAATGCAGAAAAAAGCTTCTCACCATGGTATTCAAGACCTTCAAAAGCTCTCCCTTGATTCTTAATCACAAAGCCCGCCGGCTTCTGATAATTAAACATATTATTACCATTAATTACGAGATTAGTGGTGGGTGGTCAATGATTAATGTGCAAGTTGGTCGCTTTTTTTCCCGTGTGGGATCCGCTTTGAGGCCTCCCTCTTGCCGGGATGATGGTGATATATTCTAAATGTAAACAAGTATATTTTGGCTTTCTGGGATGTTGAGATTTCCCTTTCTGCATACCTATTTGGTGGTTAAGGGATTGAAAATGGAACTCAGTTGGTGAAGTTGGAATTTCCTTTTCTATGTATTGTTTTTTTTTTTTTTTTTTTTTTTTTTGAAGAATGTATTATTTTGTTGTTAAGAGTTTGAAAACGATAGTTTTCTATATGGTTTGGTTAGCAATGACTCTGAATTGACTCTGAATGGTAAAACAAGTTTTTAGCTTTCTTTTTTTGACGCATGCAAGTTGTAATTCTGTGGAAGCCTGAAAATGGAACTGAAACTGGAACTGTTGTAGCGACAGATGTGTTGCTCCGTTTTATTGCCATGTGAGCACATCTCCCAACTCGTGAGATAGATGACCGTGTTTGGTAGTTCTCACATATTATTCGATTAATCTTAACCAATACTCCCTCCGTCTCAAAATAGATGTCGTTTTGGGAGTTAAATTTTGTCTCAAAATACTTGTCGTTTCACTATTTTCAAAGCTCTTTTATTGCTCTATACCAATTATACCCTTAATAATGATAGTAAACTATTTCTTAACTAACCATTTAATTACCTAGGTAGTTGAATTACTTTGGGGGTATTTGGGACTTTTTCACATGCATAATGGTATTTCTTAATATGTGTGAAACACTTCAAAACGACATTTATTTTGAGACAGAAGGAGTATTATTAAAAAACTTATATATTTATATATGCGACTACATCTTGTACAGTTGGTTGCACTAGAGCTACTGTGAAAAATTTGTTAATATCACAATTTCTTACTATTGTTACTATTGAATATGAAATAATATCAATACTCTTGAAAATGAGTGATTTGATCTCAAACTTTTTCCTTCGAGCAAGGATTTGACGTTAGAATTAAAAAGCTACCTACAAACGCTTTACGCCCAATCATTTCAAATAACGGTTGCATCCTTTATATCACCACGGTTGTTGATACAGAGTTAGCGGATCTTAATTTTTTTTGTAACAACGATGGTTCGAAATAAAAATTTACTCTTCAATAAAAACAAACATAAAAAAAGAAAACTTCTCCATGAAACCAATAATCTTAAACTTTATGAACATTCAATTGTTACCGACATATTTATGCCTTAAAAAATGTTTGAAATAAAACTCGCGGAGAACAAGTAAAGAAGAAAATTGTTCAAAAAAAAAAAAGTAAAGAAGAAACAAAATGATGAGTTTGTTTATTGCAATTTGTTTAGTTTATTATTGAGTTGTTATTTTATTTTGTTTTAAGGTTATACTCCCTCCGTTTCATAATACATGACGTTTTAGGAGCAATTGTTTGTTCCAAAATATTTGACGTTTTACTATTACCAAGAAAGAATTACTCTTGTTTACCTATTATATCCTTATTCATTAATTGTGAAATATTTCTTGTATAAACATTTAAATACCTAGATAATTAGATACTTTTAGGGGTACATATTTCTTTTTAATATGTATTAATTGCATTTCTTAATATGTGTAAAAAAGTTAAAACGACATGTATTATGAAACGGAGGAAATAATAATAGTGGTTTGGAAAGTGTAAATAGGAATAAAGCAAAGAGGAACACAATGATTGAACATTTTTTTCTATAGGGAATTGGTAGACATTGTTGAGTCAAAAAAGAGAGATAAAGACACCAGATTCCAAGAATATAAATGATGGGCATGCTTAAAATATATGGTCCTCTTTTTTGAATGTTAAAGACTAAGATCACACCCTTAAAAAAAAAAAAAAAAGTGGCCGGTGACATTAGATGTATTACAAGGTTTTGGATAATTAATTTTGATATGGATGGACGGTAGAAATTTAATAGAGGTCTTAAAATAAATTACGCCCTTTTTTTAAGTTGAAATTGAAAAGTTTTAATATATAATCACTCGTTTGCAGTCGAATGTCACGCATACAGGCTTAATTCGTGATTTTAACACGAGTTGACATTTTCTAAATAGATTGGTTTCCAACCTAACTTCTAGAGTGGTTCTATTCCATTAGTTGGACGGTATGATGTGGAGTTCATACAAGAGCTTTCAAGAGAGATAATCAACTACTTAATGCTAGGTGTAGATAATAATAAAATGAAAATTAAAAAAAAAATCAGAACAATAAAAAAAATTAAATAAAAATGAATTCATCAACTAAAGGGTTTTCCACCACATGTACTAAAATTTACATGTCAAGTCACGTTTAGACTTTTCTAAACTTTTTTTTAGAGCAGATTATGTCTAGAGCGAGTTTGGTTTGTACCGACTCATATTTCTCAGATGGATCATGTTGTGATGTCAAATGCAGATAAATTGTCATCCCACTACTTTAAAAAAAAATAAAAAAAAATCTACTATTTGGAAAAAATATAAATTACAACAATCACTTATTAGACCAAAATGCCCCCAAAAGGTACAACAAACTACATTATTGCCATTTGTGTGAATTGAGGTTGGATTCAATAGCAGGCCACGGCCTACCATGCATACTATATATATAATCAAATCAAATTCTTACGAGCACTAAACAAAAAAAAAAATAGAATTTCTTTTTATGTCCCTTTAATTTACATAATTTCTCCACTAAAAGATGAAAATAGAAAGAAAAAAAATCTAATAAGAAGTTGTAGTAACAGAATTTGATCTTCTTAAACAAGATGAAGAACGCAAAAACTCGATACAATCTTCTATAGCCTCAGCTCTATGAGTCGCGAGCGATTCTGCGCACGATTTTGACCGTACTAAAGTTGATGACGATGATGATGAGGAGGAGGAAGATGAAATTTTACGCGAAGACTTTCTATTTATAGAAACAAACCGGAAAGCTCGAGCCACTTTGGCGCCAATTCTCTTCAAAAATTCCACCGGTGAAAAACCCCCGGATGAAGATTTTGATGATGATCGATTATAAGACCAAACTCCGGTTGCTGCCGCCGCCGGGATATTCGTGTTTGTGCCGCCGTGGAGGTTGGTGATGAGTGGTGGCCGGTCATTTATATCAGGGCTGAAACTCACTCTTCTATTGCTCATGTTTCTTGGCATCATGAGAGAAAGTGGGTAGGAAAAAAAGAGAGGGGAAGGCTAAGTTGGTGGAGTGGAAAGAGGTATTTATAAATGATGATGTTGAGGTGAGAGAAAAAAAATTAAAAAAATTGTGAGTAGTAATTAATTAATATCCAAATGAAGTCATTTTACGTGTTGATAATTGAATAGATATTGAGTGCTGTCATATTTTTGTTTTAATAAAATACTCCCTCCGACCCATCCGAATTAGGATTTTTGGGTTGGGCACGAGGATTAAGGAAAAAGTGTTAGTGGAGTAGGTGTTGTGAGTATGAAAAATGAAGTAGGAGAGAGAAAGTGGGGTAGAGAATAATGAGTGGAAAGTTGTTGTGAGTGTGAATGTGGGTCCCATTGAATAAAACACTTCTATTTTTGGGTTGTCCTAATTCGAATGGGACGTCCAAAATGGAAATTTGTCCTAATTCGAGTGGGACGGAGGGAGTACTTACATTTATACTGAACACAAATACTCCTTTCTTCTCATAACAACGTGCAAAAACTTTATTTTTAAGGGTCCAATTGATAAGTCACATTTTCTCTAAAACAAATTATATTTCTTTATTTAATGGGACTCACTTATCATATTCACGACAACTACTTACCACTATTCATTCCTTAATTCCCGTGCATATTCAATTTTGAGCACATTATTATGGTACGGGGGAGTATTCATTTTTACTATTAATCAAAAATAAAATTAAATATTTATTTTAATGTGATGGGAGTAATAAATTAGCGACCTTTATGATGTGTAAGATTGATGGACTAATCACGTCTTCTTCACATCAATAATCAGCAAGTAAAGTTTCTATTAAATTTTGTTAATGGTAACAAATGTCATTGTTATATTATCATTTACTAATAATTTGAATAATATTATATAAAGATAAAAAAAAAAAAATTGGAAAAGGAAAAGGGAGTTTTAGAAAAAGCAAAAGGGGTATTTAAGATTCTTACCGAAAATGCTTTGTTGAATGAGAGGTTGACTGAAGACCAAGCAAACATTTACTTTAACCCATACAAAATGTAATGTAGGGGTGTAAACGGTTCGGTTTAGCTTGGTTTGAGCGGTTTTAGAGACCGAACCGCTAGTCAACGGTTTGAGAAAATCTCAAACCGAGCTGAACCGCCGAAAACTCCAAACCGAACTGAACCAAACCACAATGGTTCGGTTCGGTTCAGCTCAAACCGTGGTTTGATATATCGGTTCAGACTGCGGCCTGAACCGCGGTTCAAACCGCATTGTACTTAAACACAATTAAAACTAATAGAAGATCTGAACCGCGGCCCAAACCGCATTGTACTTAAACACAATTAAAACTAATAGAAGGTCTGAACCGCGGTTCAAACCTCGGCCCAAACCACGTCCCAAACCGCACTGTACTTAAACACAATTAAAACTAATAGAAGTTGAACACAATACAACTTATAACATTACTTCTGGAAATGAAAGTACCCATCCTAAACAAAAGTACGACATAACAATCATTGTTATACTTACAAACCAAACATTCAAATTACACCGATAAATCAAGTCAACTATTAAACAAGTTTGAAGATAGGACAATAGTAGGGATAAGATAGAGATTCCAAGCCTCCAGTCGATGCACCTATCATAAAAGAAAATCATCAGTCTCTACAACCAGTCTTGGCAAAAATATACTCCCTCTGTCCCAAAATGATATTCACATTTTTCTACGACTAACCATTTGAAGGCTCACAACATACAGTGACAAAAACATATTTGCAATGGTCTACACTTCTATTGCTTGATCTAGGATTACAGCAAGTATGGGTACAATCAGCAGTAGTCAATTTAAAATGCAGATAGACAACACCACATGGAAAATATTAGACTTCACATTATTTCCAGTCATAAAGTACTAAACTCAGTCGGAGTGTACTAAACTCACATTGCAAGACAGGTGCAGATTCCTCATCGCAACAAGTTCCTGTAATATAAACAAATGCAGCAAGATAACAATTAAATAGCAAGGTAGTAATTTAAATTGCAGAGAACAGGGAAAATAAATCAAAATAAGCACTTACAGACTTCAAAATTCAGTCCCTAAATGCCGAACCCACAAGATCTGAATTATCAGTGACCACTACAAGATGTAAAACTATAATTATAAGAAGATATTTACAAACTTAAAATGAAATATATAAATGAATAAAGTTGTTGAAAATAACTGATTTGTATATTGTATATATAACTTACCAGATTCACAATCACTATAATCTTCCAACTTCATTTCAACATCAATAGGAAGAGGTGCAGCACGTAACCAATCTTGTGCACAAATCAAAGACTCCACAACCTTGGGACTCAAAGAGCTACGAAATGGATCTAAGACACGGCCCCCGGTGCTAAAGTTGTCTCTGAAGCAACTGTAGTAATAAGAATTGCCAAGATGTCTTTTCCTATTAGAGAGAGAACTGGAAACCTATGAGCATTCATTTTCCACCAAAACAAAATATCGAAGTCCCCAACTTTTTTCTCGACTATTTCATCCAAGAACCTTTCAATTTCTGACTTTGCACCATTGTCCACTTCTTCTAAGTGCTTGTAATATGCACTTTTCATATCTTCAAAATTATCACGAAAACATGAAGATTCAGTCTCTTTTTCCTTCTCAACAGCCTTCTCAACACTTGCTTTCGCATTTTTGTTAATAACCTCATAACAAGAATACATGCGAAACAAAGTGTCCTTCACACTCTTTTCCAATTCAGCCACCTTTTCAATACTATAAATTGTTCCATAACAAAACTTCACATAGTTCAACTTGAATCGAGGATCTAAGACAACCGCAAGTAAAAGATTCATGTTAATCTTACTCATATCACCCCAATATTTGTCAAACTTCTTTTGCATTGACTTTGCCATCGCTTTCAAATCAATATCATTATTATCATTAGCCCAATTAATCAAGTTCCTTTGAATCATAAACAAATCATTGAAGTAAGTATTAGAAGTGACATATAAGCAACCCGAAAATCTCCTAGTGACATTATAGAAAGTTTCCAAGAACTTACATAAAGTACTAGCACGTGACCAATCACTTGTTGTAGGAGAACCATTAGGGAGATCGCTATCAAGAGTAGTCTCTAAATCCATGACTTTAAATGCCTTTTTAAACTTAAGAGCAGTTTTTAACATGAGAAATGTGTAGTTCCACCTAGTCAGGACATCTAGGACTAACTTGCTTTTATGAGGGATTTCTTCTCGCTCACAAAAATCCTGAAAAAGATGTGCTCTTTGTTGGGAACTCCTTATATACCTCACAGCTGCTCGAATTCTGCTGATTGATTCATCTATCTCTCCAATCCCATCTCTAACAATTAAGTTCAGAATATGGGCACAACACCTCATGTGAAAGAACTCACCCTCCAAAACAACTCCACCTTTTCTTACAAGTTTTTTCTTCAAATGATCAACAGCAGTGTCACTAGCTGAAGCATTATCAAGCGTGATAGTAAAAACCTTCTCAATACCCCAATCAATCATGCAAGCCTCAATTGCACTAGCAATTGCAAGGCCTTTGTGACTATTAACAACTTTGAAATTAAGAACTCTTTTGTGTAATTTCCATTCCTGATCAATAAAGTGCGAAGTGAGAACCATATAACTCAAGTTTTGCAAAGATGTTCATATATCACTTGTGAGGCAAATCCTATTAGCGTTAAGAGATGAATCCCTTTTCAACTTTTTCTTCTCCCTATTGTATATTTCCATGCAATCCTTAGCTATGGTGTTGCGACACACTAACTCCAACCTAGGTTGAGCAACACTCACAAAATGCTTGAAGCCCTCATGCTCAATAAAGCTAAAAGGAAGCTCATCGATAATTATCATGATTGTTATTAATTATATTATTTTTTTTGAAACATTATGATGCATGTGCAATGCACATATAATAGTAATATTGTAAAAATGATTATAGATATATTATCTTTGAAACCGTGCGATGCAAGTGTAATCCACGGATAGCAACAATAATAATAATAAAATCTTAAATAAAATCTTAATATTAGATTTGTAAAACTATTAAAATCTATAATTTCAAAAATAACTCTAAAAATAATAATGATAGTGATAATATATGAAAAATTCGCAACAAGTCACTATTTAAAAAATTTCATTTTTTATTTGTCTAAATCCCCAAGTTTAGTTACATTATATGTCCTAGTACCTTTGTAAAACTTAATGAACTTGGGAGGTATATATATAATAAAAAAAACATAATTATTTCTTTCATTACTAGTATCTGAATGTAAATGATTTTGTTTGTCCTATTCAAGGTGAAGGGAAAGATATCGATATCTTATCATTCAGTCCTCATAGTAGGTTATGGGGTTGAAGATATCTTATCATTCAGTCCTCATAGTAGGTTATGGGGTTGAAGACAAAGTTACTTATTTCCTATTGAATAATTCATGGCGAACAAAATAGAGAATCAATGGGTACGACAAAATTACAAGACGAAGTGCCGTGTGCGACATGTTTGGACAATGTACGGTGGGAATTAAGACACGTCTGGATAGTGTACGGTGGGAGTGAAGTCAGATGCATGGGATTGACGATGTCTTGTGATCTTGAATACTCATTTGTTCCCTTCAGTTTTGGGACAATGAGAAATGGCAAATGAGAAATGGCAATGGTCATGTCTACAATCTATCCGACTATTCAGTTTCACCAAAGAGGATTAGATAACTTTTTTTGCCTTGGAGTTTTTTTTTTTTTTCTGAGGACTATATTTAAATTGACAAAAACTTGTATGAGAACATTATGACCTGTTTCATAGTAAAGACGGGTCATTTTTGACCCATGACCCGGATCCATGACCTACAGACAAAAAAATAAAAAAAATAAATAAAAATAAAAATATATAATTATTTTTGGTTTTTTTTTTCGGTTTGTCAAAAGTAATAGTTACTATAACTAAATGTAACAAACGTGTTATTTATATGTAACATTTTGTATACATAAAAGTAATACATATATACAGAAAAGTAACAGTGTTTTTTTTTAATGTTTTCTTCGTTTGCCAAAAGTAATACTTATTACAACTAAAATGTAACGAACGTGTTACTTATATGTAACAGTGTTTATACATAATTGTAACACATATGTATATAAAAAGTAATAATTGAACCATTTACATTTTTAGAGCTAAAAACACTTGATTAGTATTACATGTAAAAGTATTACATTATCTATAGAAATATGTTATAATTTCTTTTATTAAAGTGTTACATTTACTTGTACAAACAATTACATTCATGCATATGAGTTGTTAGTTTTCAAATGTTACTTTCTTTCAAAAAATTAAATCAAAATACACAATATTTTACATTTTTGCAAAGCACTATTATATTTCATTATAAATGATAATTACATTTAGATATTGTTTGGGTTACACGTAATTATAGCTAGTATTACATTTGAAAAAATGGGTAAAATGAGCTTTTGGTTTTGTAAAACAGGTGTTACGTTTACTTATGAACAATGTTACTTTATATGTATACAGTCGTTACATTAAGTTATGTTAACTATTACTTTTGGTAAACGACGGAAAAGCCGATTTTTTTTAATAAAAACCCAAAAAAAATATAAAAAATGGGCCAATGGGTGGTTGCCACGTGAGGTTATGCCCATGGGTCATGGATCCGGTTCAATCGGGTTGGGTGGGTCAAAAAACCCGTCTCATAGAAGAGACGGATATAAGTGTTCTCATGGGAGACTAGCTCATTTAAATTGCAAATAACTTGTTCTAAGTGTTTGTAGAGATATAGTAATATTTTTTTTAATAGTTCCCACAACAAAATAAATTTAAAAAAATAAAAATCAGCGAGGTGAGTATATTTGCTTCAAATCAATGCATATGTTATGTTTCTGAGATGTTAATACAGTACTTTATTATTCAACATTCAATGTTCAAATTATTCTTACTTTGACCTGCACAAAAACATTTTTTTTTCTTTTGCAGCAGTTGGAACTTTTTACTTACAATTGGGCAGCTTAAAAAGTTTTCCTGCACTTTGGTAAACCAAACAAATAGCTTTTTACGGAGCATCTTTTCATCGTTCAAAGTAAAAACTTTCAGATTTCCAAGTTATATTCATTGTCTTACATTTATTCAACCTTTTTATTGTAATAAAAAACAAAGTAACTTATCAATTACTAATGTACATTTATTGTTTATAGTTATAAAGTAAGAAAAATATGTTGTTATAAAGAGTGAATGAAGGTAAAAGTAATAAATATAAATATTTTAATGCTTAGAAATTTGAAAAGATTTTTTTAACAGAAAAAATATGAAAAGTTAAAAAAAATTAATGATTCATTAGGAGTAGGAATAAACAAAATATGAAAAGACATAAGAATTGATAAGATTAGCTAATAATGGTATTAAAATAAGAAGTCTTATTAAGTCTTCTACCTAGCCTGTTGAACAATTTTATTTTATCAATGCTCATATATTTTCATCTTCTTGAACTTCCCTTGGTTTTTTTATAAATCAGAATTAAATTATAATACTATTACTTGAAACATAATTTTCAATAGAAATGGACTTTTATAGATACTTGAACTTTCATGAAAATTTATTGCGATAATATATACTTCCATTTTCACAAAAAGATATTTCAAATAATAGGATAACAAATAATATTACACAAAAAAAATAGTCGATTTACTTTTGTGTAGATAGTTGATTGAACTTTTATCTAACACAAAAAAAAAATCAAAGAAAATAGTATATATATATATATATATATATATATATATATATATATATATATATATATAAGGAAATCTTATAAAATAAAAATTAACTTAAAATAATCAGTCACAAACATAATCAAAAATAAACAAAAAAAGCAATAAATAAAGAAAAGATGAAAACACTACTAAAATTTAAATCAATTTCAAATGGAAAAATATTCATAATCATAATTAAATAAAAAATAGACAAAAGTAATAATAAAATCTTAATAAATATGAAAATTTATATATCAAAATCAAAACAAAAATCAATAAGTAAAACAAAACTAAAGTAAATAAAAAAACTAAATATATATACAAAATCAAGCCTTAATTAATTTATTTTTTATAAAAACGAAATGACACAAAATTAATCACAATCAACAAAAAAACAAATCAAATATAAATATTCAATAAATAAATAAATAAAAAAAAAAATATTTTTTTAAAAAAAAAATCAAAATATAATTAGATGAAATCTAATTAGTATCATATTTATCTAACAAAAATAATTCAAAGAAAAATATGAAAGTAATATATATAAAAAATAAATATTATCAAAATAAAAAATTAACAAAAGATAATCATTCACAAACATAAGCAAAATAAAAAAAGCAACAAATTAAAAAAGACGAAAACACTACTTTAATTTAAATCAATATCAAATGAAAAAAATAAAAATAAAAATTAACATTCATAGTCACGATCATAATTAAAATAAAAGTAGACAAAATTAACGATTAAAACATAAATAAATATGAAAGCTTTATAAGAAAATCCTATTTAAATCAAATATCAATAAAAAAAACAAAAACTAAATTAAATAAAAACTAAATAATACAAAATAAGGCCTTAGTTAAATTTAAATAAATGGATACAAATGTAATCAAATCGACAAAAGCATCAAATGAAATCAAATCAAATATGGAAATTCAATAAAGAAAATAAAATCAACATCAACATCAAAACAAAAAAAACATAAGAACTGCTTTAATTAGAATTACGAAATTTATATTTGATAAAATAATGAAAAAAGAAGGATACACAAATAAATAAATTGACAAAATCAAGAAAAAAATCAAAACAAATATGAAAAAAAAAATATATAATAACATATGAAAACAAAAAATAAAAAACATAAACAAAGCAAGGTAAAAAAAAGAAAAACACAAAATTAAATCTCATTCTAAAGAAAAACAATAGCAAAAAAAAAATATCGAAATAAAATTATATTTTAAGTGAAACTATAACTTGACCTAAAATAAAAACCAAATCAAATGAAAAATTAAATTGAACAAATTTTAAAGAAAAAACTAAAAAAGAGAATGATGAGAGGGAAGAAATTGTCTTTTACTAAAAAACTTATCTTTATGCCAATCTGGGAACAAAAAGCGAATGGAATTGTGTCGGAGAATTGTGACGGAGAAGAGGCGTTGGTTGGACAATTGGTAGTGCTATTGATATTTTCACTAATGTGTCTCTCAACACATAATTTCTTATCATGTGTTGTGAGAATTTTCAACTCCTGAGTCTTTTATGCTTCTACTTGCATGCCTATTACCTATAAGTATTTTTCTATATCATTAGTATATAATTATAAAGTACATAATATGTGTTATAGTATAAATAGAGTTAGATATTGTGTGATTTTTAATGTGAAAAATAAATTACCGTTTATTATTCCCATGTAAACTGTCCATTTAATAAGGTAAATGTTTAGTCTCTTAAAGTAATGTCCTTATAATGTACCTTTAACTTATTTCAATGTATTTGTCATTAATGCATATACTGAGTAATATTGTGTTAATAAAGATCAATAATTATAATATACCTATTCACATACCCATTCTTAGAACCAAGTATGATTAAGTGAGTACATGAAATTGAAAGGACATGACATTTGTTGAGATGGCATCCTCAGGATCAAGGAAAACCAAGTTTTTGTACACGTGTCGCGCCCACATTCGGTTTCGCCTACTTTAATGGAGAATTGTGACGGAGAAGAGGCGTTGGTTGGACAATTGGTAGTGCTATTGTGATTTTCACTAATGTGTCTCTCAACACATAATTTCTTATCATGTGTTGTGAGACTTTTCAACTCCTGAGTCTTTTATGCTTCTACTTGCATCCCTATTACCTATAAGTATTCTTCTATATATTAGTACATAATAATAAAGTACATAATATGTGTTATAGTATAAATAGAGTTAGATATTGTGTGATTTTTAATGTGAAAATTAAATTACCGTTTATTATTCCCAAGCAAACTGTCCATTTAATAAGGTAAATGTTTAGTCTCTTAAAGTAATGTCCTTATAATGTACCTTTAACTTATTTCAATGTATTTGTCACTAATGCATATACTGAGTAAAATTGTGTTAATAAAGATCAATAATTATAATATACCTATTCACATACCCATTCTTAGAACCAAGTATGATTAAGTAAGTACAGGAAATTGAAAGGACATTACATTTGTTGAGATGGCATCCTTAGGATCAAGGAAAACCAAGTTTTTGTACACGTGTTGCGCCCAAATTCGATTTCGCCTACTTTAATATACCATAGGTATAGATTTAAAGTGGAACTATCCTTTAAAAGGAAAAGTGTTATAATCATTAGCTCATCTTAGACATGGCCAACTAGGATCCGTACCTGTGACAACCCGTCAATCAGCACCCGCATTTATACCGTTGGAACCGTACCAGTGGATAACCCGTTAACCGTTCTAATCGTACCCATCAATAATGCGGTTCGGTTACGGTTATAGGGTTTCAGAACCCACACCCGTAACCGCTAACTGTACAAATTATGTTAGTTTTTAAACATTATTTGTTAATTTTCTAACACAATATTTTAAAAAATTTAGATATTTAAACGTATTCTGTTTATTTTTATTGAGGTTAAACATATTCTCACATATTTTGTTAATTTTCGTTGATATCAAAAAAAAAAAGAAACAAGAAAAAAAGAGAAAATAGTTAAATTTTAAACAGATTGCGTTAGATTTTTAACAAATTCTATTAAAAATTTAATAGTTAAATTAAAATAAAGGGGGGTAGGGGCAGACCCGTATACCCGTACCCGCACCCGTGTATAATACGGTTAGGTTACGGTTATGAGTTTTAAAAACCGTACCCGTATCCGTCCCACCCGTATTTGGCCATGTCTAGCTCATCTTAATCTAACCTCACACTAACGACAAAATAGGTTAACGGAACCTAACAGAACGGGTATTATCTGGACAAGTAAAACGTAAGGGGCTAAATATATTACTATTCAAACCACAGGGGCCACTTCACCTGAGATTTATCTCTCACTCAGTTCTCAAACCCTGATAGACGCCCACTCAGTCAGACGCCACCGCTGAAGCGCCTTCTCTTTTCTCTCTGTTTCTCTTCCCCTCTTCCTCCATTGCTACCCGGAATCTCCCCCCCCCCCCCCCTCTCTCTCTCTCAAATGTTCGTTTGAAGCTCTTCTAATCTGCAATGGCTGCTCCCCTGAAATTCACCGCCGCCGATTTCTTACAAGTATGTTCTTATTAACCAACTTTTTTTGTTAATCTGTATAGTCAATTTATTATTCACTTGCTTAGTTCCTGAAATTTGTTACTTGATTGTATGCAATTTATTATATATTTGTTTTTTTTGTTTCCTTCAATTTCAGGGTTCTTGTAATCAGAACTTGTTTTTACCCAAATCTTTGCCCAAAAGGCATAGAACCCAATTCTTGTCAAGTTCAGTTAGCAACACCAGCAGAAGGAGAAAAAGTGGTTTCTTGAAAATTAGTAATAAAGTTGACAATTCAAAGTGCACCCTCAAGGTCAAGGCTTTGGTATCAGGTGAAATTAACAGTTCTGTAAATGAAGAAGAACTGAGAGAAGGGTTAGAAAATCCCGGAAAGGTTATTCATTTTTATAGGGTTCCATTTATTCAAGAAAGTGCGACTGCTGAATTGCTGAAGTTGGTTCAAACGAAAATATCAAATCAAGTTGTCGGGTTGAAAACGGAGCAGTGTTATAATGTGGGTCTTAGTTCGGGTTTGTCAAGCGAGAAGCTTTCTGTGCTTAGATGGCTTTTGCAGGAAACTTACGAGCCTGAGAATTTGGGGGGTGAGAGCTTTTTTGATAAGGATAAGAAGGATGGGGTTAATGTTGTTGTGATAGAGGTTGGTCCGAGGTTATCTTTTACTACTGCGTGGTCTGCTAATGCTGTTTCTATATGTCAAGCTTGTGGGTTGACTGAGGTGACTAGGTTGGAACGGTCGAGGAGGTACTTGCTATATGTTAAGGCTGGAAGTGGGGGCCTACTCGAAAATCAGATTAATGAGTTTGCAGCTATGGTGCATGATAGAATGACTGAGTGTGTTTATCCCCAGAAGCTTATTTCATTTGAGACTAATGTAGTTCCCGAGGAGGTTCGTTTTGTGCCAGTTATGGAACAGGGACGGAAGGCTTTGGAGCAAATAAATGAAGAAATGGGTTTGGCATTTGATGAGCAAGATTTGCAGTACTATACTAAGCTTTTCAGGGAAGATATAAAGAGGGACCCAACAAATGTTGAGCTTTTTGATATTGCGCAGTCTAATAGTGAGCATAGTAGGCATTGGTTTTTTATGGGGAAGATTGTTATAGATGGTCAGCCTATGAACAAGACTCTCATGCAGATTGTTAAGGATACTTTGAAGGTAAACCCGAACAATTCGGTCATTGGTTTCAAGGATAACTCGAGTGCGATAAAAGGGTTTCCGGTCAAACAGCTGCGACCTAGTCAACCTGGTTTGACTTGTCCATTGGATTTGAGTGCTCGTGATCTTGATATTTTATTTACAGCTGAAACCCACAATTTTCCATGTGCTGTGGCACCTTACCCTGGTGCAGAGACTGGTGCAGGAGGGCGTATTAGGGATACTCACGCAACAGGAAGGGGGGTCTTTTGTTGTGGCATCTACATCGGGTTATTGTGTTGGAAATCTGAATATTGAGGGATCATATGCTCCATGGGAAGATCCGTCTTTCGAATATCCATCAAATTTGGCTTCTCCACTGAAAATTCTTATTGATGCTAGCAATGGTGCATCGGACTATGGGAACAAATTTGGAGAGCCCATGATTCAAGGCTACACACGAAGTTTTGGAATGAGGCTCCCGGGTGGGGAGAGGCGAGAATGGTTGAAGCCCATTATGTTTAGTGCAGGTATTGTCCTACCAACTACAATCATCACCACCGTTTTTATTCTTTATTACTTCCTCCGTTGACCAAATTTTGTCAAATTTGCTCTTGATCAAGAGTAAATTTTGACAAAATTCGGGCATCCATTTTTGGGACGGAGGGAGTATATTTTTGAGTTTATTGTTCAAATACTTATCAAAGAATTTGCTTAGTGCAGGTATTGGGCAGATTGATCACACCCACATTACAAAAGGTGAGCCTGACATTGGAATGCTTGTTGTGAAGATTGGTGGTCCAGCATATCGTATTGGAATGGGAGGTGGTGCTGCATCTAGCATGGTTAGTGGCCAGAATGATGCAGAGCTCGATTTCAATGCTGTGCAGCGAGGAGATGCTGAGATGGCACAAAAACTATATCGTGTTGTTCGGTCGTGCATTGAAATGGGTGAGAGTAACCCGATTATTAGCATTCATGATCAAGGTGCAGGTGGAAATTGTAATGTTGTCAAGGAGATAATTTACCCAAAGGGAGCTACGATTGATGTAAGGGCCATTGTTGTTGGTGATCATACAATGTCTGTGTTGGAGATATGGGGTGCAGAATATCAGGAACAAGATGCTATACTAGTCAAACCGGAAAGTAGGACCCTTTTAGAGTCGATATGTAAAAGAGAAAGGGTTTCTATGGCTGTGATTGGATCTATAAGTGGAGAAGGATGTGTCAGGTTAATTGATAGTGTAGCTATTGAGAAGTGCAGTTCCACAGGAGTTCCTTCGCCCCCACCCGCGGTGGATCTTGAGCTAGAGAAAGTGTTAGGCGACATGCCTCAGAAAACTTTCGAGTTCCATCGTGTGGATAATTCATTAGAGCCACTCGATATTGCACCCGGGATCACTCTGATGGATTCTCTAAAAAGGGTGTTGAGACTTCCTTCTATATGCTCTAAACGGTTCTTGACTACAAAGGTTGACCGGTGCGTGACAGGGCTAGTGGCTCAGCAACAAACTGTGGGGCCCTTACAGATTACTCTTGCTGACGTGGCAGTCATCGCCCAATCATATACTGACTACACCGGAGGTGCATGTGCCATTGGGGAGCAGCCAATCAAAGGTCTTCTTGACCCAAAGGCAATGGCACGATTGGCTGTTGGTGAAGCACTCACGAATCTTGTATGGGCAAAGGTCACGTCTTTATCAGATGTTAAAGCGAGTGGAAATTGGATGTATGCTGCTAAGCTTGATGGGGAAGGGGCAGCAATGTATGATGCTGCAATAGCTCTTTCTGAAGCTATGATAGAACTTGGAATAGCTATTGATGGAGGAAAAGATAGTTTGTCAATGGCAGCTCGGGCTTCAGGGGAGGTTGTCAAGGCACCAGGAAATCTTGTAATTAGTGCCTATGTTACTTGTCCAGATATAACCAAAACGGTGACTCCAGATTTGAAGCTTAAGGATAAGGGTGTACTTGTTCATATTGATTTGGGAAAAGGAAAGAGACGTCTTGGCGGATCAGCTCTTGCTCAGGTACTTCCCCTCTCTCCAAGTTAATTTTATTAACTTTTATTTATTTGTTTTTAGAAGTGATGAAGTATGTGCCTTGCACAGAGCTGTTCTAATTTCGTGTCTCAGTTTTTTTTTTCCTCACATAAGTAATACATTTGCTAAAAGACAAGCTCTCATCTGAACCTGACGTTACTGACCTGCTGATGAACTTGCAAAGCACAAATTTCAATGAGATGGGAAAATTGAATAGAACCAATCAAGAAAACTGTAAAGCCCACAAACTCCCCTAATAAAGTTATTCAATCTTTTAGTCAGATATTTTGATGATCAGCCCACGAACACAACATTTATGAGTATTTAAGGACTTGTTTTGACAAGAGTTGAAATTGATGCTCAACATTTTATCAAGCCATGAATCTATGAGTATAGCTACGACTGGTTTCTGTCACATTCTACTCTCTAATCTCTATACTAACTCCCTGAAGCAGGTTACATTATCAACATTTAAACAACCACTTACCTCTATTTAACTGCAAAATATATCAAAAGTGCCTTTCATTACGTTCTGTAAGTTGAGAATGAGACTTCAGCCTCATTGAACAAAATGATCATACATTAGTAGGCATGACTAACAACTACGGCATAAAACAGTAAGAATTGAGCATTTACCAAACTTGCTTCTTTTCATTTTCACAGATGGTGTCTGTAGTCTGTAATCACATTGTAATCAACCTACACGCTATCATCAATGTAAACTTATTTCCCCTACCATAAGTTTGATTCTTTAAAAAAGCATCATCCTCACATGAATTAAAAACATGCACATACGACATGATTAGATCGTTTCCTTTCGGGCTATCGTTCTTTGTGCATGTCGTGTTATGCCTTTAATATAAGAAACTGGTTTTTGTTCATTTGTGAGAATGTGTATAGCATCTCAAATATTCAAAATTGTTTTTTTTCCCTCCTAAAAGTAAGTGTCAATCAGTTTCACTATCAAGAACTTCAATCCCGTATCCTTTGAAAGTCGTACAACATGTTCTATGGATGCTTTGGAATAATATTGGTAAACTTTGGGCATCTTTTCATGAATGAAAAAAGTTCCCCAGAGACCGACATTTTTGTGCACCTTAGAATATGTCGCGGTGACATAGCCATTTTTGTGCATCAATTTATATGGATACATTTGCATTTCTGTCAACACCATATGGATAATACCGATTACCACCAATTTTATTTTATTTTGATAGAAGGTTACCACCAAAATTATTCCATCCCTAAAAGTCCTCTCAGTAAGTTAGTAGATCTCATATTCCAACAAGTCTCTGTTGACTTGGCCCTGTTATGAGGTCAGTCTATATGTTACAATGTTATTAGTTTCAAGAGTACCTAGGCGGCCTTCCTACTATTACAAAGGCATTTTGGGATGAAAAAAATTACTTACAGAGGGCATTTTCAAGAAGTGAAAGCTGTGATATAAGTGGTGATTTTATAGTAGTAGAGATTGTTTCACCTTTTTTATTATTATCAGTGGTGATTTTAGAGTAGTAAAGATTGTTTTACCTATTATTATCCACTGTTGAGTTATGACTAAGATTTGAGCTCCGTCCCCTGACATGAAAATGTATTCTTTCAGGTATTTGACCAAATTGGGAATGAAAGTCCGGATCTTGATGATGTTTCTTATCTCAAAAAAGCTTTCGAAGGGGTTCAGGAACTTCTTGGAGACGAGCTGATCTCCGCTGGTCATGATGTAAGTGACGGGGGGCTAATTGTCTGTGCCCTTGAGATGGCGTTTGCTGGAAACTGTGGCCTTCAATTGGACTTAAAATCACAAGGTCATACCCTCTTTGAAACCCTCTTTTCCGAAGAGCTCGGTCTTGTTTTTGAGGTCAACAAGTCAAACTTGGATATAGTCAAAGCAAAACTTGGTAGTTTTGGTGTTTCCCTGGAAGTTATTGGACAAGTAACTTCTGAGCCATTGATAGAGCTAAAGGTTGATGGAGTAACTCAATTGACTGAGAAAACTTCTCACCTTAGAGACATGTGGGAGGAAACAAGTTTTCAGCTAGAAAAACTTCAAAGATTAGCTTCTGCTGTGGATTTAGAAAAAGAAGGTCTGAAAAGTCGAAAAGAACCTTCATGGAAACTACCCTTTACCCCAACATTCACAGACAAAAAATATATGACCGCCATTTCAAAACCGAAGGTAGCGGTGATTAGAGAAGAAGGCAGCAATGGTGATAGAGAAATGTCTGCAGCATTTTATGCAGCAGGTTTCGAGCCATGGGATGTTACAATGTCAGACCTTCTTAACGGGTCCATTTCTTTGCAAGATTTTCGAGGGATTGTGTTTGTGGGTGGTTTTAGTTATGCCGATGTTCTTGATTCAGCAAAAGGATGGTCCGCTTCGATAAGATTTAATCAACCTTTATTAAGTCAATTTCAAGAATTTTACAACCGGCCCGACACTTTCAGTCTTGGTGTTTGCAATGGGTGCCAGCTGATGGCTCTTTTGGGGTGGGTCCCGGGACCCCAAGTTGGTGGGGTCCACGGGGTTGGTGGGGACCCTTCCCAACCGAGGTTCGTACACAACGAGTCGGGCCGGTTTGAGTGCCGGTTCACGAGTGTGACTATACAAGATTCTCCGTCTATAATGTTTAAAGGAATGGAAGGTAGTACTTTGGGTGTGTGGGCTGCACATGGAGAGGGGAGAGCTTATTTCCCTGATAATGGAGTTCTTGATCAGGTGCTTTCTTCAAATTTGGCCCCCGTAAGATATTGTGATGATGAAGGGAAACCTACAGAAGTGTACCCGTTTAATCTCAACGGCTCTCCTTTGGGCGTGGCGGCGATTTGTTCGCCAGATGGACGGCATCTAGCTATGATGCCTCATCCGGAGCGGTGTTTCTTGATGTGGCAGTTTCCATGGTATCCGAAGCATTGGGATCTGGAAAAGAAAGGGCCTAGCCCTTGGTTACAAATGTTCCAGAATGCCAGAAAATGGTGTTCATGAGAGAGGTCAGTCTCCTTAATTGGTACTCTCTCCGTCCCTAAATGATTGTCCATTTTTCAAGAATTTTTTGTCCCAAAATGAATGACCTTTTTGTAAAAAAGTGTCCCTATTTTTTTTTTACCATTTTTTTTTCACTAGTCATTTTCTACTTACAAAACTAAATGTTCAGAGAATGGGGATAACAAGAATATCTGTGCAATTTCGCAATTTTATTGTTTAACAAATACTCCCTCTGTCCCATCCGAAATAGGACGTTTTGCCATTTTGGGTGTCCCACCTGTCATAAGACATCCCAAAATGAAAAGTTTTTATTACTTTTTATTAATGGGACCCACTTGTCACACTCACAACAATTTTTCATTTATTATTCTCTACCCACTTTCTCTCTCGTCATACTCACAACACCTACTTTTCAAACCACTTTTCACAATAAAAGATTATTATTCCTTAATCCCCATGTGGGGACAAGGAATCCTATTACGGGTGGGACGGAGGGAGTAAACATTTTCAGAATGTCCCCGAAATGAAATTTAGACATTCATTTAGTGACGGAGGACTACATTTTTACGATAATATACCATATTTTCTAACATCAAGAAATTCAGCAACTTGGGAGGCATTATCCTTTTTCTGATTTTATTTTTTTCATTTTGTATTTTCAGCTTAAAGAAGCTTTTGAAGCTCAAGAAATGGACCCATTTTTGCAGTTTTGACATGCTTAAAGAAGATTGATGGCTTGTATGATTTTGAAGGTGAAGTAGCAGAATCCATTTCTTTCTTATTATTCCTGCCCGGTATTCCTCCATTTTCGACGTAAGCGCTAAATATACAATGACCTTGGCATATCCGTGATGATTTTTTTTTTTTTTTTTTTTTTTTTTCAAGGCCTTTGGTGTTTCTTAGCTAGTTTTCATGAACGCGTTTCTTGTTAGGAGCTTTCGCTGGAGTGTGATATTTACATGATAAAAACCAAGAAGTATTTGGTCGACTCGAGCTTTTGTGGTTTTGCTGCAATCCTCTTTTACCTAATGGATAATGAAGTTCCGTTTTTTATCATATTATTTTCATTTTTTTTTGAAGTTCTTACGTATTTTTCTTCCCTTGTTGGTATCATAGTTATAAATACCGTTTCGGTGGACGCACCAGTTTTGCTACTGGAACGGGATGTACCGGTACCGAAGCGCACCGGCGTACCGTTCTTGATTTACCGCACTTTTTTAAATATTTTATGATAGAAGTATAATAGAAGTATCTCAAAAATATATCGACGAAACTTTATTACAATTTGCTATTTTTCCAATAAACATTGTATAACTTTGTTTTTAAAGATATAAATATTATCATAATTAAAATTTAACTTCTTTAAAATGGACTAAAATGTCACTTGTTCATTGTTATAAATAAATGCATTTTGATGATGTTTTACTTTGAAGCAAGGATTTTTTTTTTACCAAAAAATAGTTTCCTTAAATTAGCCATCAACTTTACAACTTTTTGATTCACATGCTTCATTTAAAATGAGTTTAAAATGTCAATTTTCCATCCCGAGCGGAACATGCGCATCTTGGCCGGTTCGGATTGGAACAGACCGGTTCAGCCGGAACAGAATGGGACATGCCGGGATTTAAAATGGAACGGAATTTAGCTTGTTCCGCACCAGTTTTTGACTGGAACACCAGCCGGAACAGACCGCAACCGAGGAACATAATTTATAAAAATTGGTTGGTATGCTTTATGTTAATGTAGTAGGAGCAGGCAAAATATGATGCTTGTTTGGAGACTAGAAAAACTGCCCTGTTTGAGATATATCTGATAGATTACTCACAAGTCAGAATGCATTCCTATAAGAGTAGTGAAATATAAATTGTGTAGCACATTTGGTAGGGCCATTTTTAGGTTAGACTATTAAAAAGTTTAAAGACATAAATAAATACTAGTTATATTAAAAATCTGACTATACCCACATGGGACTTTATACAAAATAATTATTTGTCAATTCCCACATACTCCATTTTTAAATTATTATTCTAAATTATTAATTCGACACCAATGAGTACTACCCACCTTTTTCTGGATCTCATTTAGTTTTTATTTAGCCCCGAAATTGAACTGGTTTGGGAAGAACGGAATATAATTTTGATGAGTGTTTTAAGAAAACTTTGTGTCAGTGGTAGTGTTAAAGAGTGTCACTGGTAGTATTAATGAGTCACAGCGTCTTCATTAAGTTTCGATTGTTTAAAAATTTGACATCGCTCCTTTTTTTTAAAAAATCTGGTTATTTGCAAAAATGTTACCGTGCATCCTTTGTGAAAAACATGTTTTTCTCATATTTTCACAATTTTGATGTGCTGATAATTTATTATTTCTACTTTTTTTCTGTACATCAATTTTTGATGCACTGATATGTTTTATTGTTTCGTACTCTCTCCGTAAGAGAGTACCAAAATACTTGTTTAAAGAGTTAAAGTTTGTCTCATAGTAAAACAAGTTTTTCACGATAAAAAAAAAAACGGAGTTTTTGTATATTTTTTTTTTTGTGTTAGTGTGTGTAAGACCATATCAAGATTAATAAGCTAGAGGTTGAGGATATCTCTTGGAATATCCTTGTCAATCGTGCTTCATTTTGATCTCTCACGTCACATGTAACGTTGGATCAAATAATACAATTATTGTTTTTATATATTATAATATAAATATCCAGCCTAGCATCATTCAATACTTAGTTAGGTAATTAAGTTACGAAAGTATAATATCGACATCACAAGCAACATTAATAATATGAAAATGACTTTTAATTATTACTCCCTCTGTCCTTAAATGAGTGTCCATTTTCAAGAAATCTTTGTCCCTAAATGAGTGTCTTTTTTTAACATAACTTTCTTCCTAAACGTTTTTTTTTCGAAAATTTTTTCAACGGTTTCTTTATACGTGCAAAACTAAAGGTTTGGAAAGGAGATTACAAGATTATATATGAATCGTTATTACCAAATTGTTCAAAAAGTTGAGATTTTTAGTGTCCCTTAAAATGAAATTTGGACACTCATTTAGGGACAGAGGGAGTATTAGTTTTTGACTTAAAATTAATGTTCACGTTTATCTTTTTATCTTTGTTGATAAGAATAAAATATACATTATTTTAGATAAATTTTTTTATCAAACTTATTTCTAAACATTAATTTATTGAAAGAACAATGCATGTTTTAATGGTCAGAGTATTCGCGTAATACCAAAGCTACAAAAACAGTTTACACATATTTGGTGAAAAACACGGTTGGAGATGAATAATTAGATGTAGATTAGCAGACTCTACTGTTTATTAGTTAAATATTCAACAACGTTTTGTCAGGTATGTTTTCATATATTCATGTGTATAACAAATTAAAATCATATATATAGTCTGTTACATTTCAATTATTACTTTCTCTAAATAAAAAAAACTATCAAACTATTTAAATTTTCCTGCAAAACCATTGTTACATTTTACTATAAAATGATTGCTTTTTCAAGATTACCTTGTTACATTTTTCATAAAAAAATGTTACATTTCAGGCGGCGAACAATTCATTTTTCAGAATTATTTTTGATTTCAAAATCTCAAGATATTTCGTTTTAAAGTTGTTAAAATGACATGTGGCAAGCGCTAAGCGTATGGAGACTGGGCGGACAGATCAAGCGGGAGGGGTAGACGGGTAACCCGTCGGTCTCACCCTATAATTTGTCTTCAAGTTAAGACTACTTTCACTATTTTATTTTGAGTCATTTCAATTGAAGGGTTCATTTTTTTAGTTATTAATTTGTAATTTTTTTCACAATACAATAAATTAGTGTGTATTATAAACAAAAATATTTTTTATACCCAAAATGTCTGTCTATTTTTATTTTTGATCACAAAACAAAATAAACCAGAAAATAATATTTAATCATCACTTTCTATTTCAATGATTTTCTGTTGAACTTGAATGGAGTATTTATGTGGTGCAGAAATGTTCTTTTTTGGTGGTCAATTATTTGTACTTTTAATGTATCACCAAACAAACTAAACATATAGTAATGCGTCAATATTATGCCATTTTTTTTCGTGAAAAAAATAAGGAATTTGAAAATATTTTTGTTTGATAACATATACAGTAGATATTTATAATGAAGAGTCCGCGCCTCGCGCACCGGGCTAAAAAGTATAACTCAGACTAAACCGGGCCCAAGCGTAAACAAATCGAAGTGAGCTCACCCCGAGCTCCGGAATCACACTCAGCTCACCCCAAGCTCACCTATCGAACTCAATCCTCTGAGCTCCCAACATGGACTAATGGAGTAACGATCTTCTCGAGCTTCAGAACTCCGAGCTTGTGAGCCTTACCGACGTACAACCTTACTGTTCTTTCAGATCATATTGAATGGCCGGGACTTCTTGACCACCTGTTCCTTGTCGTACGCTTTACGTCTCATCACGACATTCGGTAATTACATACTGTCACATCCAAAATACCGATTAATGGGGAGCTGCCACGTGCATGACAAAGCATGTCTTTACTCAGATAAATGATCACTCTTACAAAATATCTAGTACTACAAATACCTATCTCTCTCATATCAGATATTGTCCATACTCGTACCCTAACCCTAATTTCTCCAAGGCAATCAAAGCCTTGTTCTTAGTACTATTCTCAATAGATTTTACTCCCACACCCGGAGGTTTAAGCTCATGAGATCAAACCCAGCTCTAGTCTATATAGTGTTATTTGTTGTGTTTGTGACCACATGTTCCAAGTCCATTATAGCCAAATATTACTACGGTTGATTTGATTTTCATGGTGTCATCACCTAATTATTCAATTAAAGCGGTGGGTTATTTATCTTAATAATGTGGGATTTTTTTTTTTTTTTTTTAACCCATGTGGGTTATTTATTGTTATAATTTTTTTATTTTTTTTTATGATTTTCTAGTCAAGAGGCAATGAGAGAGATTAGACTCGAGACCTCAATAATTGTGAGACTTGACTTCTATCACTGAATCGCTCTTTTAAAACTTTAGCTTAATAATGTCCAGAATATGATTTACTAGTATTTTATTTTACAGTTTGATGGTTTTTATTTTGGACAAAAATGTTCGCTTTGTTTGTAATTATAGAAAAATGTGGGGGCTTATGGCAGTAAAAGGACAATATTGGCAATTATGCCAGCTCAATGAAAATTGATCACATGCTGGAAAAGTTGGATCCTCATGCCATTTTAATAGACAAGATTTTGTCCTTTAGTAAATATTATTTGCTCAGAGTTTTTAATAAATATCATATTGATTTTTAATTAAAAATAAATTTAAATATTAATTTAGAGCAGAGAAAATACCAATTAAGTACTTAAGTAAATGCCTGTTATAAGACTTACCATATGCTCTAGATAAAAGTCTCCTAGACCAAGAAATTCTTGAAGATCGTCTCATTCTAAATGGAGCGTTTATTTTGCTCATACACGAATTATAATAAATATTAATTAGCGATGGAACAAGTTTAATCTAATTTCTTGAAAATATTTGATTCCTTTTCTAATTCTCAAAGTTCAAATCCGGACGTGATCAAGTGCACGCAATTTAGTCTAAAGAGTGACTTCTCATTAAAAAAAAATCAATAAATAAATAATCATACTAAACTCATGCATAGTAAAATACAAGTAATCAATGGGAAAATGTGACCAAATTACAATATAAATAAAGACAAATACTCATATACAACCGTTGCACCATGGTGCAACGGGCCAAACCCATGGGCTGCACCCGCCGACCCGCCTGACTCGCCCAGCCCAGCCTCTTCCACCCTCTCAAATCGCGACATGTGGCAAGACTAAAAGAAAAAACCCTCCATTAACTTTAAAATAATATATCTTGATATTTATAACTCAGAAAAATAAAATAAAAATACCGTTGTATTCGTCTCGATGATACGATTAAAACTACATAGGTCATGATATAGTTTGACTTTTTTTTAAAAAAAAAACATATTTTTTTACTCACAAAAAGTTTGAGTTGCTTGTCAGCTGAGATGTAACACTCTGTTCTAATAAAAGTAACAATTTCATATTCAAAAGTAACACTTTTACAGTCAAATGTAACAGCAATTTTACAAGAAAATTTAAATTGTTTTGATAGTTTTTGTGGTTAGAAAAAGTAATATTTGAAGTGTAACAAAGTGAATATATAATTATAAATTTTTATATAGATGAATGTAACATTTTTATTTAGTAAATTTTACTTTTCTTCTTTAAAAAAAGAGTAGAAATTCATATATATATAATAGAGTTGCATTTCAATTGTTACTTTCTCAATAAAAATTGTTACATTTAAGATATAATGTTACATTTAAGAATATAAACTGTTATAATTGAGATAAAAAATGTTACATTTATTTTTTTTATAAAATGTAACATTAGTTTAGTTTGTTAATCTTATGTTAATTTTGAATAAAAAAAGTGTTACATTTGAAAAACAGAGTGTTACATTCCTTTATAAAAAGTGTGACATTGGTTTAGTTATCAATCTTTATGTTATCTTTAATCTATTGCAGCAAAATTGTGGTACATTTAAAAAAAAGTGTTACATTTGAAAAAAAAAAAGTGTTACATTTCGTTATAATAAGTGTTACTTTTGTTGGGGGGGGGGTAAAAAGTTGGGGTGACAAAAAAAAAATCTCAGCAGAACAAAAAAAAAAAAAAAAAAAGGAAAGAAAAGAGGAAGGGGCTCCTGTTGCACGGTGCAACCGTTGCACAGGAGACCCCCTCATAAATAAAATAAGCCAAAATCTTGAAAAAACGTGTTTTTAAAAAACGCGCGGTGACATTTTTATAAATAGTTTGAACTTTTCAACGGTTCTGGATATGGATATAGTGCCTTCTGGATATGAGATTGATATCCAGAACTTGTGAAAGTGATAGCCAGGCGTGTTTTTAAAAAATGCACGGTGGCATTTTTGTAAATAATAAGAACTTTTCAAACGGTTCTGGATATCAATAAAAAGCTTTCTGGATATGAGATTGATATCCAGAACCTTTGAAAGTGATAGCCAGAAGGGTCATGGATATCAATATAAAGCCTTCTGGATATGAGATTGATAGCCAGAACCTTTGAAAGTGATAGCCAGAAGGTTTTTTTATTTTTTTTTAGAGGAACGAAAGTGTTAACAGATAGCCAGTGACAATGTTTAGGATGTCCAGTTGTTGTGTTATGAATGTCCAGTGAGTGTGTTGATGACCGCCAGATGATTTTGAAAAACACGTTTTTCCTAACACTAGGAAAAACGAGTTTTAGTGGAGACCAACTCTTAAAATAAATAACTACCGTGAGAATATAAAGCAAGTTACATAAGTAGATGCAAGTGCAACATTAAATAATACTAGAAAATAAACCCGTGCTCCGCACGGGAGCTAGAACACCTAATTACATTATGGTGAATTTAAATTGTCTCATTTTTTTATTTTTATAAAAGATCATGTTATTGCTAAAATTATTTGATAATGAAATTTAAATAATTTATTTGAAAGTTAAACTGGATTTGTTAGTTATACTCATTCCTTCCCAAACTTTTTGTTAATAATTTCCATTTTGAATTTCTCCTAGTTTAATTACTGATGAAAGTAAATTTCTCGCCTAAATTGCTGAATAGTCATAGGAATGCGGGTATATTTTTGTAAAATATTTAATATATACACTCAGTCACATATGTGAGAAGCTATGAAAAGTTATGAAATGAAGATCCGTTGCTTACTACTTAGCCCCTAACTACCTATATACTCATTCCGTCCGAATTAATATGTTAGATACAATAGCAATTGTAGTTTTCTCTAAATCTTTGTAATTAACTAAATCTTAGTAATTAACTGCAACAATTTTACATACTCTATTAAATTAACAAATTCAACATACCTGATGTCCTAACATTGTAATTGGATGTGGTACCAATTTCATTATCCAATAGTAAATTTCTTTTCCTAGAACTATTCGTCCGTTGTGATGTACGCATTGATGAATCTGTAAACAAAATAAAAGTTTGAGGATATGGAAAATTGCATGTGTGTTTAGTGTGTATATATATACATATGTGTGTGTTGTGTGTGCCGCTTATGTGTATAGGTTAACTACATTTCCCAAATTTTATTACGAATATTATTCTTAAACTCTGCAAGAGACTTTAGTTACATGGAAGAAACCTGACTTCAAACCTGATTGGCCGAAAAAAGTTTCGTTCATATTTCGACATGCTTGTTCCTTCCTTCTCTTTCGCTTGTAAATTTGAACTTTCTTTTTTATTTTTTTTACTCATCAAATATGCACGCTTCATAGCACGATTTTTTTTAGCAATTTCTTTTGAAGGAATACCTACAAAAATTAATATAACAACAAATACAATAGTTAGTATATAATGCATGAAATATTGAAATAGAATATTATATTACCGATATGGAGGGTTGATAAATCATTGCGTCGTCTTCTTCCCATTGCCTTCATTTATGTATAGAAAAGTATGAACAATGAAAATCCTTGCATCTAAAATGAGAAGGGTGTCTTTTTGGTAGAGTTGAGTGCTTAAAAGTACTATTTGATAAATAAATGTTTGGTTTTTATATTTTTGTAGTAGTTTTTAAAGTTGAAGAGTCTTATAACTTATGAGATCATGAATGCAAGTCATATTAATAATATGTAAGTTAGAGACTTTTTATATGTTAGCATAAATGCAAGTCATATTAATAAAATATAAGTTAGAGACTTTATAGATTTTAGCATTATTTATAACAATTAATGGTTCATCTTATCTTTTCATTTTCTATGATTTCAAGTTCACTTGATACTTTAAACTTTAAGAATTCCATCATAATTTGATGGTTTTGAATAATATGTTGTCTCTTGGAATGCAAGAAAGGATCAAAGCCATTGAATTATGAAAATTTAAATAGTCAAAAACTAAAAAGTCACTTCTTAATGAATTGTTCTTTAATGCATCCAAACCCTACCTAGTCTAATACTCTATACATAAGAGTATATGTCTAACTAGTTTAATACGAGTTGAGAACTCCTGTACCACTTTTGTGTGCTACTCCATGTACCACTTGTAATCTAATCGTTCATATGTTTGCATAATATTACAATAATACCAATCTCAATAACTGTGAGCCATTAGATCACTTGTGGCACATGAAGTGGTACACGAAGTGGCACAGAGGATTTGGACTCGTCTAATACTCTATATATAAGAGTATATATTCTATTAGATATGAATCTCTTCTTATCTTTTTATAGAATCACTAAAGTACCTACTATCATACCTATGGATATTACTTATTATTTTTACCTAGGTAAGAGAATGCCAAAAGCCTTCATGATTCCAAAAGTCATATTAGATGACATCCTCTAAATCAAGATAAACCCATTTTTGGCTTACGTGTCATTTCCAAGATAAGTTTCACCAACTTTAAAATATTATAGTATAAGACCATCCATAATGGATGTTGAATGGGGGAGTTTGATGGGATTAAACACAACAAGGGGGAGTTTAATGCCTACAATGGTGTTGAATGGGAGTTGAATGGAGTTATTGTGTTGAACTGGTTCAACGCCGTTGAATGGCAAATTTATGCTGCCATTTCAGACACGTGGCGGGCTCCTGTTGGGCCGAATCGGCGCGTGCGTCACACGCGCAGACAAGGGCGCGTCTGGGTGAGGCGCTGGCCTCTTTTTTTTTTTTTTTTTTTTTCTGGTTGGAACACGTGGCAGATTCTGATTGGTTCTCTTCATTTTCGGATTTACATATTTATCCCAATTATTTGAGCTCAATTATTTCACAAAAAAATTATATTTTTTTTCTTTTTACACCAAAATTCATAAAAAAATATTCTTTATAAATAGATGCAAGTTTCACTTGATTTGGATACAAAAAAAAAACATCTTTTTAGTGAAATGGATCTCAATAATAACCATTTCAACACTCAAAAAACCCTCATATTTATTTAATTACAATTACAAAAAAATAATTAATTGTGAAGTATTTTTTTAAATTATAATTGATTTTTTTTTATTATTATTACTCCCTCCGTCTCAAAATAGATGTCGTTTTGGAGTGTTTCACACATATTAATAAATGTCATTAATACATGTGAAAAAGTCCTAAATACCCCTAACATAATTCAACTAACTGGGTAATTAAATTGCTAGGTAAGAGATAATTCACCATCATTATTAAGGGTATAATTGGTATAGAGCAATAAAATAGCTTTGAAAATAGTGCAACGACAAGTATTTTGAGACAAAAATTAACTCTCAAAACGACATCTATTTTGAGACGGAGGGAGTATTTTACAAATCATAAAAATAAAGAATAGAAAATAAAATTTAAGTGGTGGGGTATAGGATGATGAGTGTGAAGGGTGTTGAATGAGGGATTAAACAAACCATTGTAGGGTGTAAAGTTGAATGAGTATTGAATGGATGAGTTGGAAGAGAGAGAAGATGATGTATAGTGATAAAGTGTATGTTGAATGAAAAATGGTGTTTAATCCACTGTACATGGTCTTAGATATGAATCTCTTCGTATCTTCTTATAGAATAACTAAAGTATTTACTATCATACCTATGGATATTACCTATTATTTTTACCTAGGTAGGAGAATGTCAAAAACCTCCATGATTCCAAAAGTCATATTACATGGCATCCTCTAAATCAAGATAAACTCATTTTTGTCTTACGTGTCATTCCCAAGGTAAGTTTCACCAACTTTAAAATAGGGCCAATTGCAATTCGGTTACCTGAGTTTTATAAAATTTTGCAATTGGTTACCAGGTTTGTCAAAGTTGCGATTGGGTTCCTGAGTTTGCTGAACCGGAGCAATCAGGTGTAAATCCCGATAGTCAGTTAAAAAACTAATAAAATGGACATCATGTGCAACACACATGATATCTTAAGGGGCATATACGTCATTTCGCTAAGAGTTGAGTGGGTAAAAGAGGCACATTACATATTAACAAATTTAAAAAAAAAAAAAAAACACACACACAAAACTACTTCCAACCCAGATCCCCTTCTACTTCCAACCTAAATCTACCAAAATCAGAAACCAAAAACACAAATCGACAATAAACTGATACAATTAGGAGCAAAAAATGATGAAAAATCGTGTAAATATCGAGGTAGAAAAGATCGAATCAATAGTCAAAAGTCAGAGATAGTCAGATTTAGTGATAATCTGAAACTAAACTTACTGTCAAAATGTTGGAATTGAAGAGAAAAGGAAGGAATTTTTCTGCCGGAGTTGGACTCGAGCTGTGTGCCGCCGGAAGCTGAACCCTTGACTGACCGAAGTGGGGTTGCTCTGGAAATCTAAGGACTTGCTACGAAGCTTGTATTTGTTGACGATCATGGCAACTCCGGCGACCTCATCATCGTCGGCGTCGAAGCAGAACATTCACTTGGAGAAGGCCTCCGTGCTGTTCAATTTGGGCGCCGTGCATAACCAGATCGGTTTGGGTTACGATCGGTCAACGAGTGAGGGGCAACTTTGACAAACCTATGTGACATTTTTACCCTTGTTTTAAAAGACACGTGAATGGCACAGGGTGGGATTTTGTTAGTTTCTTGACTGACTAACGGGATTTACACCTGATTGCTCCGGTTCAGCAAACTCAAGAACCCAATCGCAACTTTGACAAACTTGATAACCAATTGCAAAATTTTGTAAAACTCAGGTAACCGAATTGCAATTGGCCCTTTAAAATACTATAGTATAGATTTTCAAAAGAATCAAGAATAAAAGGCTACAAAATAAATAGATTTTCAAGTGGGATTAATTTAAGTGTAACCAAAGAGATTTTTAAAATGGCTTATCCAATTTTTGATATCGAAATTTTTTATTTTTATGTTTTAAAAAAACAACACTTGAAATTTTGTTAACAAATAGTATACATAAAATTGCATGTATTATTCTTTTAAATTATTTCTGAACGATATCTGAAGTCCAGAGATTAGGTGGATTGCATGTACGTTTGGGAACCAATACTTTAACATGATAATTGTAGTCCGTGTTCTAAAAGACTCCCGTCTAGGCCGCCTAGGCGCTAGGTGTTCATGAAACGCCTAGGTACCGTCTAAGATATTGTCGTTATTTCTGAATTCTCGTCCCCGTCTAGATCCCGCCTAGGCGCCGGCGGCCTTACGCCGCCTAGCGTTTTTTAGAACCTTGATTGTAGTAACTTCATTCATTAGGAATAACATTTATATTGATACTTTTTTCTAAAAAAGTGAATGCCCATTTTAGAAGAGTGAGAATAATACATTTCGATACTGAAAAAAAATATATTCAAAGATGGATCATGCCGTTAGTAATTATTCTCTTTGTTCCAAGGAAATTGTCTCATTTAATAATTTATTATAAATGATTTATTCTAATTGTCTATATATTATTAAAAATACAATTTTTAAACTAATAATTTATTCAAACCATCAATTTTCATATAAAGGGTCCACTATATAATCAAAGGAGACAACCGCTAAACTCTAGTAAATTTGGAGTTAGTAAAATCCGACTATATAGTAATTAAATTGTTTAGTGTTTCATATTCATTCTTATATAAATGGGTGACCTCTGATTTGTAGTTGGCGAGGTCAAAATATAAGTACTCTTCCGTGATCAGACTGCCATGATTGAAAGAAAAAAAATATTTAAGTACAGTCTAACGGCACATACTCGAATTCATGGGTGAAGCTAAAATGAGGTGGCTCTAATCGAAACCATTGGGTGAAGCTAACTGCTCGGTGCAGTGGTTCGAAATCCCCGATTTAGCTGCGGATCGTCTCTAAAATTTGGCAAAGCATATACTTTGCAATTATTCCAATTCTAACCCGCCCTCAAATAGAATATCCATCGCAAAGTCCTCTTTCATGGCCCCTTGATTCCCTATCTTTCTCTCTCTAAAACCTTCTTACACAGACACCCTTTTCACTTCAATTTTCTTTACACAGTCTCTCTGTTACAAGTCACCAACCCCCCATATATTAATCCCACCATTATTCAATCAAACATGCCCCTCTCTTCTCTCTCTATAAATCCCTCTCTCTCTCCTCCTCCCCCATCTTCCACATCTTCACCTTCCTCCTCTTCTTGTTCTTCCTCTTCTTCAAGATTTTCTTGTTTTCCCCCTCCAAGAACAATACCCACTAGCTTAATTTGCACAAATTTCCATTCTTTGCATAGTAAAGGACCCAGAACTGGATTTGGACTGAGGAAGAAACCCTTTTGTGGAGCAAGCGAAATGACAATTACAGAGTTGAGGGATGATGAGGAGGAGGGCCCACCATTTCTGGTTGAATCTGCAATCACTACTGGTCCTAGGCGTATTGCTCTCTTTGTTGAGCCTTCACCATTCGCGTAAGTCTTTTGAGAATTCCGCGAATCTTGAATTTGGTTTGCATAAAGTCTTGATCTCTGATTTGAAGTACTATCTTGTTTCTTGTTTGTTGATTTTTGGAGGGAAAGAATCATTGTGTTACTCAGTTGACTTTGTAATGTGATTCTTAGTTATGCAATTTAGCAAATGAAGTAGTTTGATGTGAGCATTAGACAGTACCGAATGATGAAAATGGATTCACACTGTGATGCTCGGACTCTTTGGTTTACCCCGTACCCGTGTCGGACACTCGTATTTCAGTCTTATTATCAAGACGAGTCCGATGGGGTAAACCAAAGAGTCCGTGCACCTTAGGATTCACGTAGCTGATTCAAAGTAGTTGGGGGTAAATTTACCTTTCTTTAGTTGGGTATTAGTGCCATAGCCTAGTGAATTTCTTGGAAATTGGTGATTGGATTTAATCTACTAAGCGGTTATTAGGTGAAATTCTTACCGGAAGGGATTTAACTGGTTATTGATCGCGTATGAGGTTATGTTTGTGCTTACAGTAGGTAGTTTGATCGTGTGAGTCTTGCCAGCTGTGTTTGATTTGTATTGTATTTATCAGCTTGTTAATGGTCTCCACTAATGGTCAATCACAGGCTGTTTGGAATATACTATTTTCTTTCTACATATGTGCTGTTTCACGTGGGAATGCTTATTGAGTTATCCATGCTCACCTAGGCCGCCTTTTGACTTGATTTTTGATATTGATCTTAAAACATGTTAGCATACTTACAAATATGTTTTTAGCTGATTTGTGGTCGTAAATGGCCAAGGTGTAGTTTGGTATATCATGCATATGATACACGTCAGTTTCCAGTGGAAGCTAATTGATGTTGAATCTGGCAGCTAACATTATTTTTTTCTTCATAAAATAGTAGTTGACATGCAAATCCAATAATAATAAAAACTCACTTGCGTATTAAACTTCTCTAAAGGGAAGGATTTTGGAGCTATGTACAATTACATGATGTAGACATACCAGATAAGCATGTCTTTGGACACACGTTAAGATGGAGGTCATGCAAATTCAAATTTATTGCAAGGCAGTAGGTTTTAGTTTCATCAAAAGGCAACTGATTTTCCGAATTTCCTCTTTGGTAGAGAATTTTAGAAGATTATATGCATCCATGCTTCTATATCTTGTGTGATGTTATATAAATATGGGTGTATCAGCAACTGTATGTCTTTGTTGACACTCGTGTGAGCGCAATATAGTTCAGGAGCAGCCTATGTGGGTGGTTCTGCATGTTTTGCGTTCAAATTTCTCCATTCTTTAGTAAGTTGGTAATGTGTATTACGTACTGATGTTGTTTTTTGTGTAATTTACAGCTATGTTTCTGGGTATAAGAACCGTTTCCAGAATTTTATTAAGTATCTCCGTGAGATGGGTGATGAGGTATTTTCGTCTTGTTAGTTTACTATAATTCTCCCTCCCTCCTTTAGTAATTTACAATAACGGATGCTCTTAAGCTAGTTTACTTTCTGTTTAGAAGAAAACGCACGCTGTGTGTGAAACGCAATGTAAAAAAAATAATAAAAATGCTAATTTCACATTGTCTTGGACTCACAATTTATAACAATGTACTCCCCCTGTCTTGGAAAGTTAGTCCTTTTTTTTTTTTTCGTTGTTAGTTTGAACGAACGTTGAGCGATAATTATGATGAAAATCCAAAACTTGTTATGGATACACCACTATAAATATGATCAGTAACAATTTTTAGATTCTCATGAGGATAATTAAAAGTAACTTAAAATTATTGCTCAAAGTTCATCCAAACTAACAATGAAAAAAAGGGACTAACTTTCCGGGATGGAGGGAGTATTCTCTAACAAGGATAATATTTTAAGACTTTCATTGCCCCTGTCAAATCATCCCAACTTTAATGGGTTTAATTCTCAACTGAATGCTACTTTGAGGTTGCTGATACTTACCCATCTAATTGTATTATCTGAATAATCGAGAATCAGATTGCAATATACTGGCTGGAAATCCAAATATTTTATTTAGCTTGATAAACAACTGAATTGCTTATGGGCAAATAATGCAGGTAATGGTCGTAACAACTCATGAAGGAGTGCCTCAAGAATTTCATGGAGCAAGATGTATAGGATCAAGGAGGTATGTACTTCAAATTTTCAGCTGAATTAACTTCCATTCTGTTTTGGGCATCTTTTGCCTTTATTTATTTTCCTACTCCCACCCCTCCCCGGACCGATTTTTACTTAGAAGGTTAAATGATTATTCTGATGTTTGTCCATTCTGTTTTTGTAGCTTTCCCTGTCCTTGGTATCAGAAGGTCCCACTTTCCCTAGCACTCAGCCCTAGAATAATCAACGAGGTTGCCCAGTTCAAGCCCGACATTATACATGCATCATCTCCCGGTATTATGGTATATAACCAACTTGAGTTTTTACTTGGAAATGTACGATGAAAACATAACTATTTTCGCATTGTTTGACATTTCAGTTTTTGTCATAGGTATTTGGAGCACTTGCTATTGCGAAAATGCTGAGTGTCCCTATTGTGATGTCGTATCACACGCACGTGCCTGTGTAAGTGTCACCGTTAATTGATTCGATGATAAAGTTCTCAATGTATTAATTCCAATGCCCAACCCGCAGGTTTGGACAGGTATCACTGCCCTCCCCCCCCCCCCCTTGAGGCTTGGTTTCTTCTCACTACCCACTCTATGTATACAAAATGACTATTTTACCCCCAAAATATCTAAAATAACTTTGCATTGAGGAGATTCAAGGCTAAAATAGTCATTGTGTTCAAATAAACTCGACAGAAGGAGGCACTGATATGCTTGTCGGGGTGTGCAGTGGAATAAACCCAGTTTTCAATAAGCCTGTCTTGTAAAATACGTAGATCACCAGTTGTACATGTTAGCAAATATGATATCCTCAATATAAACAAACATGGAGATGTTGCTTTAGATAATAATAGAACAAGGTAAATGAATTTATATAGTCGACCCCAAGTAATTTGGACCAAAGACTGAGTTGAGTCGAGTACCTCAATTCTCAAACATGGTCATTCCAAAGGGGAGGAGAGGGCATATATTCTTCTAAGAACCTCTCGTGCCTCCATATAACATGTCTTATAACATATCTTACGGGTTCAATCCTCTTAGAGGCATGATTATTTTCTTTTTATTGAGCTGATTTTCATTATTTTTTTCCCGCAGATATATTCCAAGATATACTTTTAGTTGGTTGGTCAAACCTATGTGGTTAGTCATAAGTATGTACTCTCTCTCTCTCTCTCTCTCTCTTTCCACTTGGATCACAATTTTTCTTTTTCAAGCAAATAATTAACAGGGCTTATTTTTTATCAATCAGAGTTTCTTCACAGAGCTGCTGATCTCACACTGGTGCCATCAGCTGCCCTTGCAAAGGAACTCCTAGCAGCTAGAGTTACAGCAGGTAATTTAAACATTTTTTACTCTCGTACACCTATCGTATTTTGAGAATTAATACTTTATCCATAAATTTAGGATTATAAAAAGTGATTATTTGTTACTTGATTGTTATTTATCAGCAAGCAAGATTCGTTTGTGGAACAAGGGTGTTGACTCTGAAAGTTTCCACCCTAAGTATCGCTCTCAAGAAATGCGATTGAGACTAAGGTGGGACCCTAGCTCAGTACTTATACGGTGTACATGTATGATGCAACTAGAATGATGTATTAAAAATCTCGATTCATTTTGTCTTTTGAAATCAGCAATGGTGAACCCGACAGACCATTAATCGTACATGTTGGCCGGATAGGAGTTGAGAAGAGTTTGGATTTCCTCAAAAGGTACAATTTTTTTGTTCTGTTCGAGTTCTCAAGTCTCTTTTCTGGTATTAATTGATTGACTCGTATCTAACCTATGCATGATTGAACAGCGTGATGGATAGGCTTCCGGAAGCAAGAATCGCTTTCATTGGAGATGGCCCTTACAAGTAAGCTTATTACCCTATTAAACTTCAGCTTTCATATGATATACTCCCATCCATCAAAAAGTGAATGTCTATTTTTCATTTAGGAGACGCTCTACGTTTGAGAAAATTTTGTTGTGAAAATATATAAATATCCTTGCTATACACTTTTAAACTTTTATTCTTTGAAGTATATAATGAAATACAAAAAACAAATTGGTAAAGAAAATCATTTAGGGACAAGTAATTTTAAAAAATAAACATTCATTTGGGACAAATTATCAAGAAAATAGACATGCATTTTGGGATGGAGGGAATATTTTACTACCTTCGGCCCAGCTCAATGTGCACCGTTTGACTTTTTTTGGTCAACTCAATTGAACTTTGACCATAATTTTATCTAAATCTAGATGTCTATGCAATTCTAAAAAAATGTTATTGATACAGTTCCTTTAACAGTGAAATCAATAACAATTTTTAGAATTGCATAGAAATATCAATATTTTCATAAATTTTGGTCAAAGTTCGATTAAGTTGGCCAAATGAACAATAACTGTGCACATTGAAGTGGGACAGAGGTAGTAGATACACAATGAAAATATACTCCTCAAATTCCTTCCTCTTATGAGAAAGAACATTTCCCCCCTTCCATAAATTAAATGTGGTTTCTTTCTTGCAGGCCGGAACTGGAAACTTTATTTGCTGGCTTACCTGCAGTTTTCACGGGAATGTTAAATGGGGAGGAGCTCTCCCAAGCATACGCGAGTGGGGACGTTTTCATAATGCCCTCAGAATCCGAGACACTTGGACTAGTCGTCTTGGAAGCCATGTCGTCAGGTCTTCCCGTAGTTTGTGCTCGTGCTGGGGGCATAATCGACATTATCCCCGAAGAAAATGAGGGTAAAACTGGCTACTGCTTTACACCTGGCGATCTCGAGGACTGCCTAAACAAACTGGTCCCACTTTTACGCGATAGTGAGTTGAGGGAGACGATTGGGAAAGCTGCACGCGAGGAGATGGAGAAATATGATTGGAGGGCTGCAACGAAGAAGATACGAAACGAGCAATATAATGCTGCCATTTGGTTCTGGAGGAAAAAGAAAGCGGAGTTCATGCAGCCATTGCAGTGGCTGGCTAAGCTTATTCTTCATAAAGAGGTGCAACCCAAGTTGACTGCTGGCGATTCCAAAACTACCCCTCTGTTATATTGATTGATTTTTTATTTTTGTTTTTGCCCCATTTGAATCTGTATGATATGGATTGAATATTTGATGTAGTGCAGTTGTAATGTATACAGTATGTTTATGTTTTTATATTTCTTTTATTTGATTCGTAAAAAAGCAATGTAATAAAACATAGAAATTTGTTGTACATATATTGCTTTGATATTCAAGACTTCTTACCTCTGGTCTCCACCATCCCCGGCTGTCTCCTTTCTTGCTGGCGCCTCATGGGTCACCGGAGCCACCACTGCCGCTCTTCCGTCACCGGTAAGATTTCTTTTCTCCCTCTGTATTACTCTGCCCAAAACTGAGGTTTGAGTTTTGAGGTTGTCCGAACATACCATCAGTAGTTTGTGTTTTTCTTATATTGTTCTGTTTTTGTTTTGCTTGATCTGCCTCTCTTACTATTCTGTTTCGTTTGCTTTGAGAATTTTCGCTTGTTGAGCCAAGTTTACGGTTTCACATTTTCATTGGCGACTTGGTTACTGGTTTTTTTAGCCTGTACATGCATTAAACTCCCTCCGTCTCCTCATAAATGTGTTGACTTATCAAACTATTTAAAGAGTGTGTTTTACTTGTTTATACATTGCTTGTACTATGATAAAATTACGCAAATACCATTTTTTTTAGAAATGTGAGGACACTTATTGCGGAACGGAGGGTGTATATGTTACATATTTGATTCCATTGTTGTTCCTTAGATCAGGTAAGTTCCTAATCTTCAGAGAGTTCTTTTCTTCCTCAGATGTGTCTTCCATGTTTACATGTGTAGTTCTCTCCATACTCCTTTTCATCCACACTTCAGAAGATTGATGCCCTGTTTTCCCTTGTTTTTTATAGAAGTTTTGAAGGTTCCTCTATAAGGAATGCAATTCAGTACTCCCTCCGTCCCTAAATGAATGTCCAATTTTCAAGATTTTTTGTCTCGAAAGAGTATCTTCTTTTGTGAAAAACTTTGTAACTAAATACTTTTTGACCAATCTTTTGTTTTTCACTTGTCACTTTATATTTGCAAAACTAAGTGTTTAGAAAGTGGATAACATGAGTGTTTATGCATCTTTGCCATTTAATTGTTTTTTCAGAATGTCACCTAAATAAAATTTGGACATTTAGTTAAGGACGGAGACAGGAGTAGTATTTTGGTCCAACCTGCATATACCATTGCTAATATGGATATTATCAAGGATGGAGATGTCGAATGATAACCTTATGGCCAATGAAGATATGCTACCCTAAAGACAGACCTCTGGGAAAAAAGTTACTAAAAAGGGGTTCCTGAAGAGAGCTGCAGCGCAAAATTTATGGACGTTAATGTGTGATATGATATGATCGTATGATCAAATTTCAGACATTCATTTTGGGGTCGGATAGTGTTGTTAATTTGTAGTATGTTTGTCTATATATTCAACATTTGGTATCACTTCAAAGTTCTTTTCAAAATCCTCCACGTCCCTTACTAAATAAATCACCACCCCTATAACAATTTTTTATTTTTTTTTGAACAACTATACTACTATCTTATTAGATAAGTAGGCTCGGAGTCTATAAAGTGATAATACATTTTCCTAGCAAATACCGCATTATTATGCGCTAATTGAATTACATTCCTGTCTACTTTAATAATATAAGCCCTATTACATTGGTTCATGACGAATGATAGAGTCCACAGAGAAGTCTTGGCATGTCGGATTTTGTATATAATCTCGAGCTTGTGTTGAATCTGTCAAAATAAGAATGTCAAAAAGGAGTTGCGCGTTGCTCATTCCATACCTTTCCAGATAGCCAGACTCTCGGTTTGAATGCTAGAGTTTGCCCTGCATGAAATGCTGCCTACTGCGATTCTACCTGTTGTTGGATCCCAGAGTTCCCATCCAAGACTAGCCCATCTAGCATCTTGCTTCCAAGATCCATCAGTGATCAAAATTTTGAGGTTACTTTGCAAAGTTTTTTCGAGATATTCCTTGAGAGTATTTCCATTCCACGAATCAAGACTCAAAGACATTACGTCAGTTAAAGAAGTAGGGTTGAAAATGCGGGTCAGAGGATTCGTTGGTTGTAAAGGAGTTTTGGTGGCTATGGATGTTTTGACTTTTTGAAGGGTTTGTAAGGCCATAGGTAGAGGTTCATTTGCAGTTGGGTAGACATTATTGAAAATAATATTGTAAAGCCATAGAGTAAAGTACCTTTTCAGTCCTTGAACTTTTTAATCTTTTACCTTTTAGTCCGCAAACTATTTTTGTTTACCTTTTCGTCCTTAAACTGGACCGTTTTAAGATTAGTTGGTCCTTCTGTCAGTAAACCGTTTATATTGCCGTTAGTCAAGCTGAGTTGGCATATTGGTTGTTCAATTTAACATGACCTGGCGATGACTAGGAGTAATACATGGTCAACTCCGTTGCACGTGATTTAGAATGGGAAAAGGCCCGTACATGGTTAACGCGTGATTAAGGAAAAAACTCGGTACATGGGTTTTGATTTTCGGGTAATATCTCCATCCATTCCCCTTTGATTAACATCCATGTTATGAACATGTAATTGATTATGGGTTATTTGTTACATAATCGAATTTAGGGTTTAAATTTTTTGGGGTTTTTAATCGTGAAATAATCCATTTTTTTTTATGCATATTGACATGTAATTAGTAGTTTGATTAATGACGATTCAATTAGTCCAAGTTCCCCATTGTTAACATCTCAATTAGTCTACTTTCGTTAAATGAATGTGTAGTAGTTCAATGGGTATATATCTGTTTGCATGGTACTGCTTCTTCTTGTTTTTGTCTTCCCCTTTGAATTTTAGCTCCGCCCCAAAATGATCTTCATACTTTTTCGCCATTACTACAAAGTAACTTTAAAGAAATAATTTTAAGTTGATTTAATTATACTAATTACAATCTAAAACTTGTTAAGCCTAAAATATTACAATTTAAGCGACTTAAAATTATTGCCTAAAGTTCTTTTTTAGTAATAGCTAAAACTGTATGAAAATCATTTTGGGACGGGGGGAGTACATAGATAATTGTAATTCGATTGTGCTACGTGTTTTGTGTGGACTTCAATCAAGTTTCACAAAGAGGGGTAGTTCTTTTATCACAACAGATTCTCTGGAACAACAATCAAAAAGACAAGCGGAAGAGGAATTAGTTTTTTGATAATGAATATTTTGATTTTATTGTTCAAGTCTATGGACAAACAACTATGGTATGGGGATTGGCAATCTTTTGTAAACATTTACATATGCTCTTTTTGATGTTTGGCAGCAAATAAATGTTTTGTTAACAATTAAAAAGGTGGTTGTTAGTAGATGACAGTGATGGTGTTTATGGATAGGGATTGAATTTTTTTTGGCTGCTTTGCATAGGTTTTAGTTGTTAAACTTAAGAAATGTTCTAGCACTTTAATGCACTAAGGATGTTCCATTATTTTTGACATTTTTATTTGGTGTGGTTTGTTTGATTGGTTTAGATCTTGCTTTATACTCCCTCTGATCCAAAATAACTATCGTTTTTTAACTAAAATTTTGGTCCAAAATAACTGTCACTTTTTAGCTAAATGTCTCTCTTACCCTTGCATTGAAAGTTGTTTTGTCTAATTAATTGTCTTATTGTGAGACATTAATGTAAGAAGATGCACACTTAATAGGGGTAAACTTGGAAATTTAGCCATTAAATCATGATAATAATTGCATTTTTTAAGAAGTGTGCAAATGTCAAAAGAGACAGTTATTTTGGACCGGAGGGAGTACTAGAGAAGAATTAAGTCTTCCCGATTATTGCCTTTAGTTAACCCCCCCCCCCTCCCTTAGAATGCACTTGCTGTTCAGGATACTATAAGTTGTTTCCGTTACAAATTAGAAAGTTGTGGCATCATTATTTCTGGGTTGGAGTTGATGTTTAGATCTGCTACTTGGTAAATGTTGTTCAGTATACTTCTTATAGCACAAATTGCATGATTTTGTGTACATTGTTTTGTTCATTGGGTTCTTCCATTCATTACTCTGAAGACAACATAATATATGGACATTTTTTATTTCTCCATTGTTAGCATATCAATGCTTGTTTTTCTTTGGAAAAAAAAGTTTTGTTTGATTGGTTGTCTTGTTTAATTGTTTAAACATTGTTTAACCTTGGTTTGTACTCCCTCCGTCTCAAAAATGTTTTTTTTTTTTTACATTATTTTTCCTTTTCCTCCGTCCTAAAATAGTATTTTTTATTTTTTTGCCGAACTTTGAAAAATAATTATAAGTTAATTTAATGATTAAAAATGTGGAAAGATCATTTTGGGACGGAGAGACAAATGGTGGGTGGTCTGTGTTTTTGTGTTCATAGCGTTGCATTGTCCTAGTCAGCTCCAAGTCATGTTAAATTGAACAACAAACATGCCAACTCATCTTGACTAACGGCAATATAAAGGGTTGACTAACAAAAGGACCAACTAATCCTAAAAAGGCAAGTTTAAGAACGAAAAGGTAAAAAAAAAAAAAAAAAAAAAGTTCACGGATGAAAAGGTAAAAAATTAAAAAGTTCAAGGACTTAAAAAGTGTTTTACTCTGACGGAGCTAGGGCTGTAAATGAGCCGAGCCGAGCCGAGCTTTGGAGTTTTGGGCTCGAGCTCGTTAACCAATTATTGAGCTCGAGATTTTATCGAGCTCGAGCCCATTTTCCTTGTTCGAGCTCGACTCGAATCGAGTTTCGAGCTGCTCACGAGCCGCTCGCGAGCTTTTCACGAGCCGTTCGAACTCGAGTCTTTACGAGCCAAGCTCGAGCTTAAACATTTTTCTGAAAATTATGAAATCAAACGAGCTCGAGTTCGAGCCTTATGCTCGTGAGCTTTTCACGAGCTGTTCGAACTCGAGCCTTTACGAGCCGAGCTCGAGCTTAAACATTTTTCTGAAATTATGAAATCAAACGAGCTCGAGTTCGAGCCTTATCGAGTTCGAGCCTTACCGAGCTCTGGTACGTATTCTCTGCATTTTGAACAAAAACACTATTTTTATTATTATTTTTTTTCTCTTTTTTTAATCTCAAAACGTGTCTAATTTACATGTGTAATCTCCTGTTTACTTTTTTTTTTTTGAAAAGCTCTGTTCATTTAACTTCTCATATTATAAACGATTAATTGAATCGTATATATACCATCAGGTTGTACTATACTCCTTCTGCCCCAAATTTTATATTTACTTATCAAATTTACTTAAACTTTAACTAATATTTTAGACTAAATTATTAATTCTCATAAAAATTTAAAAATGGTTGTTAAATCATTAATAAATTATGTAAATTAATATTTTACATAAAATATTAATCAAAATTCAAATAGTTTGACTCTACATAACCAAAATTCAAATAGTTTTACTATTATAGTTAACTATTATAGTTACTATGGTAATTTTTTTGTAAGAACAAATAGTTACTAAGGTAGTTAATAATTATAGTTAACTATTATATTTCACTATAAATAGCTAACTATTATATTTAACTATTAATAGTTAACTATTTATTTTAACAATTATATTTAAAAGTTAAGGCCAACCGTATTCTAACAGTGAATTCATAACAATTTTTGAAATGCATAGGGATAGATAGGTTTTCATATTGTGGTCAACGTTTTATGGAGTTGACCATGAAAGTCAAAGTCAGACAAACTTTCTGGTTAGTATATAGCATTTAAATGACGATATTATACTTAGTCAACTGTATTTAGTAAAACGTACGCTACGCTAGGTGTATAATATAGTATATGTTACATGTATGTATATATACATATAATACATACATACATCATACATACACAAACATATACGGCTTTCGTCCCGCCCGACTTAAGAGGAACTAGAATGAATGGAGGAGGTTATGAGAACAAAAGTAATATTATCTTTCTTTTTTTGTCGTACTACGTCGAGTATGACACTAAAAATGTCAAAATGTCCTAAATCGGGCAGGATAGAGGGAGTATATAATAATGTATATAAATATGTGCTATATGTATGTATGTATATATATATATATATATAGGGTCGCACTCCTGTGAGAACCATTTTATATGAGAACTGTGAGAACCAATCATAACCATTAGATTAGAAGAAAAAAATCAAGGGTCCAGATGTTAGATACATTGGATACACTTGGATACAAGAAAAACAATTGGATACCATATGTGTACATTTGTTAGTATATATATACGTTTTCATGTGGATAGATACAATCTTAGGATACATATGAATGTATAAAAATTAAATTAATTTTAGTTGTTGTACATATTATTTGTTGACTATTGTGTATATATATCTCTACGTTTTCATAATGAATGTGGATAGAATAAATTAATTTTAGTTGTTGTACAATCTATATTGTATTATTGTATTGTATGTGTATAGTCGCTATATGATCATTATATGAATGTATAAAAATTAAATTAATTTTAGTTGTTGTACAATTATTGTTGTTTGATTCATTTTGAAGATAAAAATATTTTAGTTATGATATTCCTCGTACAATGTTGTATAATGTATATGTATTCATTACAAAAGTAATAATGATGATTATTTAGTCGAACTCGAGCTTAACGAGCCGAGCCGAGCTCGAGCCAAACGCAAACAAAATAACCCGTGTTAACGAGCTTATCGAGCCGAGCCCGAGCTCGAGTTATGCGTGATTTAAACGAGCCGAACACGAGCCGAACACAAACCGAGCTCTAACGAGCCGAGCTCGAACAAAGCTCGTCGAACAAACGAGCCGGCTCGATAAAAATTCGAGCTCGAAAACTCGGTTCGAGCTCGAATAGCACTTCGAGCCCATTCGAACCGAGCTTTAACGAGCCGAGCTCGAACGGGCTCGGTTCGTTTAACCGCCCTAAATACTACTTGTGCCAAGAAAATTCCGCGATAGAATTACCTTTATGTCTCATAACTCATCTATAACGAAAGCTTAATTTTCATAAATCACATCAAATTTGAAGAAATTGATAGTGTCTTATCTTGATCGTTTGGATTAGTAGCATATCATGATGCTTAATTTTCAATTATATAATTCCACAAAATGATAAAGTGGTTCTTACTTCAATATCTACTTATGGGGGATCACCATCAAAATATATATAAGTAGAATATATGGACAATACAGAGCAATGAGGATTATATTTGAATATTTTACATGAAGGGAAATAAAATAAGATGAGAAATGATGTAGCTTGCATCTAAATGGACCCAACCATACCTCAATTGCACTTAGCCTTAGAATTTTCACCACACAAATTTGAAACACCTTCCTTTTAGTCACATGAGTAATGAAGGTTGTAAGGCCAAATACAATGTCCACTAAAGTAGATAGGCTCAAGTGGACAAAAATGTCACTACCAAAGTACCTAGCTTTTACACATGTTAATCACAACCTCCTTATCCCATAGATTTGACCTTGTACTTTAGATTTGGTTCCTTAAGGATCCGAACTTTTACTTTTTCATGAATTATAGTTGACATTTCGATGATCTGGTGCGACGATTAAGATACGTATTGCATAAATTCGGGATCATTTATGAGACATGCCATGGTCTCGGGTGCCAAAACGACCTCAAGATCGATGCTTCCATCACCTGCCCGTCCAGGGAAGGCTGAGAGCTTACCGTCGAACTTATTGGCCTTACCACTTCGTACCGCTAGAGGTCGACCCCACCCGAAATCATTATTGTACATCGGGAATCTAGGAGAGCTACCCATGGTGATCATAGCACCATCGAAATTTCCTAGTGGAAACAACCTAGGGTTGTTTTCCCATTCCTTCACACCACGGCGCACCGTAGCATCATCATGCGACACTACGTTCTGATGTAGCTTATCCGCGCTCCACCACAAATCATGCGATAGTAGCTCACCGACTGAGGCAAAAGTCGGAATGCTCTGAATCAAGTTCCCCAAGTATAGTGGCTCGACTCGTGGCTCGACTCGGTGTCGACAGTTGACGGCCATCCTAAACGTCGTCGTCTTAGTGTCATCAAAATTTCTTGAGCGCGTTACTGTTCTCCAAACCACAGCACACAGTGATTGAAACGACGAAATCTCATCCTTCACCTTGGATTCCCCGTTTCCCATTAACGTCTCCGTTATCTTCCCGTTACTCCTTCCGTTATTAACCGTTTTCCAACTGTCATTACCCTGTTTCCCCCAAATCTCAATTTCGGGTTGACCCAAAACCTCAGTTTTCACAACCGGGTTGTTGGCTCTAGATTTCATCTTCAAAATCGCCTCCCTGCTAAAATGAAATATTCTCTCCCGCGTTGGATCTTCACCAGAAAAAGTAGCCGCCGGACCACCGGCGGGAAGCGGCAGCACCACCGGAGAAATGAAAACATTATCCCGACTAAAATCCGGCGACCTCGAAATTTTTGTCACCCCTCTAGTAATCTCGGCAAATGTATTAAAGAAATTCCAGAAAGAAGTCCCATCAACAACCGCGTGATTGATCGTGCACCCAATAAATACCCCATCACCAAGCTCCGTCACCTGCACGGCGGCGATGGGTTTATAATGCCCTGCATAGCTCAAAGTCTGATCAAAAGCAAAAAACTGTTTAAAACAGGGGTGAATATCGCAATTGGGAGTGAGAATTTGGTCGGAGAAGAAATGGGTAGCTTTGGCATGAATAAATTCGACGCCGGAATCGTTGCAGGAGATATGAAGGTGGCCGTTGGAGTCAGTAAAGAGACGGCCGGCGAGGGCAGAGAAATGGGAGAGAGTTTTGGAGAGAGAGATTTTGAGGAGAGAGAGAAGATCAGGGTCAGTTTGGAGAGGGGGGTGAGATAGCAAGACACCCTTTTGGATGTACTGACAAGAAAGCATGGGGAGATCAGAAACAGAGAGCTTGAGAGATTTAATGGCGGATCGAGTTTCTGGGTAGACTGTGGTTTTGGAGATGATGACAACTGAGGAAGAAGAAGATGAAGTAGGCATTGTGTGTGTGTGTGTGTGTGAGTGTGTGTTTTGATTTTTGTTTTAGTGGTAGTGTAATAAGTTGTTGTTGTTGGAGGGAGAGATTTGGTTTGGGGTATTTATAGAAGGGAGGTATGGGTTTGGGTTCATGAACCTTGGTGGTGGGTACTTTCATTTTCATAGTTGGTTGAAATTTTTGGTTGTTTTGCTAAATGCTATGTCTAGTTGCTATAGGTTGTTAATACGATTGAAAGCACTCGAGATCTCCGGTACCACTATTATCTGTCGTTTCATGTCTACTTTTAATTCAACCGTTTACATGTTTGGATAATAATAATAATATAACAGAAAATCTTGAGAAAAACGTGTTCTACACTAACGCTAGTGTAGAATGTGTTTTTAAAAAAGCGGAGTGACAGATTTGAAAATAAGCGGAACGCTATGAGAAGGCGCGGTGGCATTGATGTAAATAACTGGAATTCATGAAAACTCACCAGACACTTTTCAAAACTGTAGGAGGCATTTTTCAATATTACAGCAGACAGATTTTAACACTAGAGCAGGTCACATGTTTTGACACTACCAAGGCATGTTTAGACATTTATTTTAACATTAGAGCAGGCATTTATTTGGACTTGTTAAAAAAAAAAAAAAAAAACTCTCGGTAGGCACTTATAAAAGGTATGCTTTGAACTTAGAAGTGCCTGCTTGAATTTTAAAAAGTGCTTGTTTTGAATTTTACATTTGTTATAATACAAGAGGCATTTTCTAATTTTATAAGACGCACAAAATAATTCAGAGCAGACACTTATTTGGAAGTTGTAAAAAAAAAAAAAAAACTCAACAGACATGTTTTAAAATTCAAGCAGGCACATATAAAAATGTCTGTTGAATATTAGAAGTGTCTGCTTGAATTTTAAAACATGCCTGCTAAGTTTTTTTTTTTTTTTTTTTACATGTGCCAAAAAAAAAGTGCCAACTCTAAGGTAAAAAAGTGCTTGCTGTGAAAGTCCCAAAAAAAAAAAATGCATGCTTTAGGGTAAAAAAAGTGTCTGCTGTCAAAATATTGAAAAGTGTCTCCTACAGTATCAGAAAGTGTCTTCCCCATAACCTTTTTTATGCCCAAGAACCCTTCTTTGTGGAAAACACGTTCTACACTAACGCTAGTGTAGAACGCGTTCTATGTAAGAACGACTCCTAATATAATATCAATCGCAAGAACTGTGAGCCATTAGATCACTTGTGGCACACAGAATGGTACACAAAGTGGCACAGAGGATCTGGACTCGATAAGAAGTAATACCGAGTGTATTTACTCTTCGTTCCGAATGATATTCTTACTCTTTTTATTGTTATTACAGAAAAATATTTTGAGTAATAATTTTACGGTAAGTTATTTAGTCTAATGAATATTTAAAAAAATGTTACTGATAGTATTCATAATGTTGTATTAATAACAATTTTTAAACTTTTATTATGATAATTAAATTAACCTGAAATTATTGCTCAAACTGCTTTTATAATAACATTAAAAAAAGTAAGAAGATTATTTCATTGTAGAGGGAGTATATCCACACAACTAATTGTGTTTATAAGATAGTTTTATTGTCAACGCGAGTGCTTTTATTTATCATGTCTTATGTCATACTATATTTGTTTCAAAATAAATGTCGTAATTTTATTTTATTTTTTTACAAATTTGATTTTGCTTAAGAGTAAATTTGCAATTTGTTATGTTATTCATTTTGGAATGGAGGTAGTATTTGTCTGTGGTGGACACTGGACCAAGGTTCTAAAAAGCGCTAGGCGGTCGCTAGGCGCAGCAGCAGCGCCTAGGCGGGTTCTAGACGGAACTTAGTCGGAGCAGAGAATTCCGAAATAGTTATAATATCTTAGGCGGGACTTAGGCGTTTCATGAACGCCTAGCGCCTAAGCGGGGCTTAGGCGGCCTAGACGTACGTCTTTTAGAGACAAAGATATCTTGAAAATGGACACTCATTTAGGGACAGAGGGAGTAACATCTTTTTGCTGGTGGAATGAAAAATTTGTCAACCTATTTTAGTTGTTGGCAACCGGATTCTGGTGGTGTTCGTGGTGGCATGGTGGTGGCACTGTTGTGGGGTGTTGGACTATTGATGTTGGAGATGGTGGTATTTGTGGTGTTGGTGGTGGTTAATGGAGGCCAAGAATCTCGTTAGTTTTATAACATATAAGACTATATTTGAATGGTTTTTTTTTTTTTTAAGTTTTGCTAATTTTGTTAATTATCTAGTTAAATGACAAATTTGTCCCTTAAAATGTCACGTGGCTCGCACATAAGCTGCATTCCGTTAAAAAAATTACGAGTCACTATTTTTTACAGACCACATGTTGCAAATTGTTCGCGAACTTTGAGGCATTTCAAAATCATAGTTTAAATTGTTTGCGAACTTTGAGGCATTTCAAAAAATCATAGTTTTTCAGACCAAATTACCTTGCATTAGACACTATGACATGATGGAGGAGCAAATTAGTTACTTCAAAGAAGTGATATATTGAAGGTTTTATACAAAATGTGAGTTTTTTAAGGATCAATTTAAGTGTGTGATACTTTCAAACAACCCCGTGAAAACCTTAAACTCTTGAATCATTGTGAAAAGCTGGAGACACATTTTGGTTTCTCGCCATTGTAAGTAGTGTAAATAGGGCCAAAATATGTTTAGCCCCCTTAAGTTTATACCAAATCTCACTTTGCCACCTCGAATGAAATTTGTTCCAGATTGGTACCCAATGTTAAAATTATCCCACTTTGCCACACAGATCTTAACGATTGTTAGAAATTTAACAGAATATGTAACGAATGGACTAGTTTGTAATGATTATTACTTTTTAAGGGTCAAAATGCAAAGTTTTAAATATAAAGTACTAAAAATTTATTTCCTTTTTCCAAATAATTAACATTATCTTAAATTTGCTATAATTAATAATTTTTAAAAATAATACTAATTTCTAAGCAAAATATTTTTTTTAAAATAATATATATATTTTTTAAATAAAAAGTTGACATTTTCAGATGTCCCTTAAAAAACAATTAGACACTCATTTAGGGACAGAGGTAGTACTATTTTTTTGGTGGCAAAGATTCATATATAATCTTGTATTCTCTTTCCAAACATTTAGCTTTGCACGTATAAAGAGACCGGTGAAATTTTAAAAAAATATTTAGGGACAAAGTTATGATAAAAAAAGACACTCATTTTGGGACGAAGATTTCTTGAAAATAGACAGACATTTAGGGACAGAGGGATTATAATGTTTTATTTTTTAAAACATAAAATTCTTACAAATATTATGATTTAAAAGTTTTATTTATATTTTTGAAAAATATAAATAAAACATAACTATGTTTTTTAGAAAAAAATATTTATTTTTTAAATAATTTTATTTAAGAAAATAAAAAAACCGTACTAAATTTTTATTTAAAAAAATATCTATTATTTTTTTAAAAATATTTTGCTTAAAAATTAGTATTATTTTCAAGAAATATTAATTATAGCAAATTTAAGATAATGTTAATTATTTGGAAAAAAGAAATAAAATTTTAGTACTTTATATTTAAAACTTTGCATTTTGACCCTTAAAAAGTAATAATCATTACAAACTAGTCCATTCGTTATATATTCTGTTAAATTTCTAACAGTCGTTAAGATCTGGGTGACAAAGTGGGATAATTTTAACATTAGATACCAATCTGGGACAAATTTCGTTCGAGGTGGCAAAGTGGGATTTGGTGTAAACTTAAGGGGGCTAAACATATTTTGGCCTGCAAATAATTTTCCAGAAATATAATATCTTTTTATTCCTTCCTTCTGATGCTCGTAATCTTTGATTTACCCCGCCGTACCCATGCCGGACACTCGTATTTAAGTCTTATCGAGACAGTCTGGGGAGATAAACCAAAGAGTACGAGCACCTTAGTCCTTCCTATATAATGTATTTCCAAACTAATTAAGCTAATAAATTAAAACTTGTGCCAACTAGTCTAAGTTAATAAGCCAAAAACAGTTACCAGAGGGTGACGATGAGGAGAAAAATTGAACTGTGTGCAGATATATTTAACAGATGGAGGTCTGTGTATAGACATAAACAGAATAATAAATAAATAAATAAATAAAATATTTAAACCATAATATTCTTAAAATTAATTTTGGGAAGTGTGGCAATCATACATGGTTATACTGTATGCTACTATTGTAGAGGATGATTGACAGTTGTTTCAGGAATCATCTACCAAATTAAGCGGCCTAGGAATAGGGATCAATCCCACCATTATTATCATGTATGTAGTCATAATAGCATTATTTCTCATTTTGATTCATCCTAGCTACTGTTCCAAACTTACTCCTCCTAAAAAACGATAGTCTCATTTGATTTTTTAAACATTTTAAAGTTATATTATATGTTTTGCAAATTCAGTGATATGGAAACTTTCATTTTTGAAAACGAGACTAATTTTGTGAGACAAACAAAAAAATAAAACTAAATTAAACTATCATGTTGACAGTTTTGAGACAGAAGAAGTACTATTTTCGCAATCAGACCCCAGAAGTAAAATTACAAACAATTGTAATTCTATAGACATAGGCTAGGGGTTATTTAACCCCTTTGTCTTTTAAATGTCTTTTAAACCATACTAACATTTTTTTTATCTTTGATCACTATAGTAACAATAAAGACCCTCTTTCTTGAAGAAGAAAAAAAACTAATACTAAAATATAACGAGTACGTTTTGGAGAAAACTAGTTCTTCCATAAGTTATAAAAAGTATCGTTTTTAACCCTTAAACCCTAAACCTTAAGCCCTAAATCCTAAACTTCAAACCCTAAACCTTAAACCCTATAAAAACAACCTTAAACCCTAAACCTTAAACCCTATAAAACAACCTTAAACCCTAAACCTTAAACCCTATAAAACAACATTAAACCCTAGACCCTAAACTGTAAACCCTATACCTTAAAATTTAAACCATATAAAACAATCTTAAACCCTAAACGTTAAACCTTATAAAACAACATTAAACCCTAAACCCTGTAAAAAAAAGACTTTTTATAACTTATGGAGGAACTAGTTTCCCCCAAAATTTTCTCAAATAAAACATGTATCTCAGAGTCTCGGACTTCGAAATTATATTGAAATTAATCAAAATATCAACGGATGAAACACTAAGAACGAATTAGACGACGTTTCCCCTCCCTCTCTCTCTCTCTCACACACACACTATATATACATACATACATACATATATATATATATATATATATATATATATATATATATATATATATATATATATATATATACCCATAACCGTAGAATTATATTGGAATTAATCAGAATATCATATTAGATTTGACAGCCAATGGTTAGCTAGTATCTATACTCGCTAATCCTGATCTTAGAAAAACCAAAAACCCTAATCAAGACCTAAGAAAAAACAGATATATTGTGCACAAATGGCTTAGCCTAGACATTACGCGCCCGCATGGGTTGGCCGCATAGCCACACATGTGCACTCATAAGTAGGGCGCATGCCTCGTCAGAAAGTTTGGCAAAACTTCTCCACACGCAGTTCTTATGCGTGCACTACACGCGAACCCCCTTTATGGTTGCGTATCGTCTTATTGAAAAAAAATTAAACTCAAATTCAAGACATCAATTCCCAACTGTTCGAGCTATAGTTGTTTGAATCTTTCTAATAATAAATCTTGCATGTATAGCCAAACTATCAAAACTTAAAAAAAAAAAAAAACAAAAAAACGAGAAAAGTAATTGTTGTATGAACTTATGAGGAAGCAACATATTGCATGAGTTGAGGTAGCTAGTGGAGAAGAAAAATCCAAAGCAAACTGAGTTGACCGTCAACGTTAGTTAGGACCCTCGTTTTCAACATGGTTTATTTATGACATACTCCCTCCGGTCCTAAATATAAATAAAAATAACTAAAATTACATCTACTAAAAAAGTAGTTAAGTTGGTTAATTATCTTGATTTTATAATAAAAACATGTTAAAATTACTAATATATCCTCATATTAAATGTGTAATAAATGTGCACTTGTATTTGAAAATGAATAATTAAATAGGGGCAGTTTTGGTAAAAGAATATTAAATAATCTTGAAATCCCCTTAGGAATGTTACTTATAAAGTAGGGAGTAATATCACTAGTAGATGTTAAACTTTGGTTCCTTATTGATAGAGAGATTTTTTTCGTTGACTATCAGCTTCTTATTGATTAATCCAAACAAGATCATCAATTATTTTTATTTTGCTAATAAATCTTGCATTATACAAATAAAAACTTAAGAAAAATAGATAAAAAACTAAAATTTAGTGTTATTATGGGAAGTTATCTATGAAGTAGCTGATAAAGACCAATAGTCATTTATAGTATATTTTACCTCGTTCTTCAAACATATATTAGTTAAATTAATTCATTTTATCTATATTTTAGTGGATTTTAGTTGAAACATGTTATTAAATACTTGAAATGAAAATTTCCAATCGGATTTTTTTGGCAACCGCGCCAAAAGCCTTGGTCCGGACGGACCTCAACACATAGTGAGATATACCCGAACAAATTTTTTTCGTTGACTATAACAGCTTCAATTCATTGATTATATCTTTCCAGGCAACTCCAAGTATCATCAATTATTTTTATTTTATATCACAAATTAGAGAGAAGTATTAACTCTTGAACATTTTATACGTAAATAAAATTTGTATGCTGTATGAGTTAATGCTCATTAGAAGAAAAATAGATAAATAAACTAAAATTTAGTGTTATTATGGGTAATAAATGACAACCAAATCTTAAAATCTATGAAGTGTCCTCTGATAAACGACCATTTTATAGTCATTTATAGTATATTTTACCTATCATTTTGTCTTCAAACATAGCTTTATTTTGTTAAATTAATTCATTTTTATCTATATTTTGTGGATTTTATGCTTGGTAGTATTCTGTGGTTGAAACAGGTTTTTAGGGACATTTTGGGACAAAATACGGCTCATATAGTGAACCGGATCAAAGGGTTGAAGATGGAACAATTTGAGAAGAAAAGAAGTGGAAAATCGGATTTTTGGGTTGGCACGACCGCGCCAAAAGCCTTGGTCCGGACGGACCTCAACACATACCCGGTCAGACCCGATCAATACCCGAACAAATGGGCACATCTTTCAGCCCCAATGCCTATATAAGAAGGTCATTTTAGCCTTAAAAAACATCTAGAAAATATTGTAAGATTACTATAGCAAATTCTTAGTTCAAAACATCATTTATTACTCAGATTGTTTGGTAAAATATCTTCTATGAGAGTATTTAAATCCAAATAATATTTGAATATTTTAAGCAGCAATAATATTTGAATTTTTTTTAATATTTTCTATTAAAGAATAAGTTTTCATTCCCTTATTCTTCGTATATCATACTTGCACGTTATTATACTATCAATAACCCGTACACTTGCGGTATTTATAACTAAGCCTTCGTTTAGGCCACAACACTGCGGCTGACTCAGCAGCATACAACAATTTTACCATAGTATTGTTTAGTATTGTTATTATTTATTTCCAGGTGAAATTAGTGAAAAATTTCAGTTAAAACTCACATCACTTACACGTGACTGTATATCGATTTGTGATAGATTGAGACTAGTCGGTAAATGTTTACTTATAGTATTAAGTTGTAACTCAAGTGCCATACAGGGCGGATCTGAGAATCTTGATCACCAGGTGCACCAGCGGCGTATCCAGGATTTGAGGTAAGGTGCGCACCGATTTTTTTTTGGGTCAGTCAATTAGAGGAAGTAAATGCAGAGAATTCTAATGCACTAAATAAGACGAGATAAAGTTAACAACAGTCAACTAGCTGCAAGCATGTAAGTTTGCTAAAAATATCCATGAAATAACCATTCAAACCATATACATTTAAAATCAACATTTAATAAACACATAAATTGAAATCACCCATGAAATTAGAAGAACATGTCAAAGCCCCAAATTGTAGTTCAATCCTAAATTTCTGTTAAATCTAATTTGAAGAGAAATAATGAGATTTGAGAGATGAAAACTTACAAAAAGGGAAGAAGATGGGTAAGATGTCGCCGGCGTCACTAGTTGCCGCCTTGCCGGTTGGAGCCTGGAGGTTGCCGATTGCGATTGGAGTTGCCGATTGCGTCGGTGTCGTCGCACTCCTGTTTTCTCCTCTCTTTTTTTCTGCGCTCTCTCTGTCTCTCAATTTGTCCAAACAATGAAATAAGTCACTTAAATGAAGTGGGTAAATTTTAATTTTTCTAAGTTCACACACTCACCAAGAATATAATAGCTTACTTTTATTATTTTGGCGGTGCATTAGTAAAAAAAAAAAAAAAAAAAAATTAATTTTTTGGGTTGACCAGGTGCAAGTGCACCACCTAGCACTAACACAAATCCGCCCCTGGTGCCATATAAATGCACCAATTGACACCTCTTGATTTCGCAAATAGACTCGTCTTTATAATAATTTCAACTATCCATATACTCCCTCAGACCCAACTTACTTGACATCTTTTGATCAAAACTGGTCAACTTAAGGTCGGTTTGATCAACATTTTATAGAAATTTTTATGATCCGAATAAAAATTAAAAAAATGTAAAATGATCACCATTAAAAATCCTTTCAATAACAATTTTTAAATATTTTTTTTGGAACATAAATATTATAAAGTGTTGGTCAAAACGACCCTAAGTTGACCAGTTTTAATCAAAAAGTGTCAAGTGAGCTGGGACGGATGGAGTATATGGTATATATTGACCATTACTTTCACTATGTCTACCATAAATCAATAATAGTGCCCCCATATAAATCTACAAATGTGGAGTTGAGGAAAATAGATAGAAAATTAAAACTGGAAACGACAACGATACACACACTCAAACTATAATCAAAAGTTGCAAGCGCCATTAAGTGAAAGCAATTCATTTTAAAATATTAAAACATCATAAGTAAATTATGTTTATGCCCACGTGTTAGGGATGACCAACGCCGGTTCCGGTTCACCATTTATGTGAACCTTAACCGGCCCTTGGTTACACCGGTTCCGGTTACTCCGGTTCCGGTTAACTCGCCGGTTCGCTCCGGCTCCGGGCTTCTCCGGTCCGATTCCGGTTCCGGTTTTCCGGTTACGGGCCGGTTTGGTCATCCCTACCACGTGTTTTTACCCTCTCTTACATTCGAGGAAAGTGATTTTACATCCACTACATATAGAAGACAATTTTGAAATATCTCCACCCACTCTCTCTTAGTATAATAAACTATTCTCTCCTTCCAAAATAAAGTATTTATTTGTTTTTAAGAACGGGAATTAAAGAAATACTCCCTCTGTTCCAGAAAGATTGTCTCATTTTAACTTTTTATAGTCAACAAAAATGAACTTTGACCAACCATTGGTGACAATCTAATCATTCTAATGAAATTCTAAAATTTGTAATTGATAAATCATTAAGTGATTTATTAATAACAATTTATATAATTTCATTGTGATCATTAAATTGACACTAATGTTTGGTTAAATTTTATTTTTGTTGACTATAAAAAGTCAAAATGAGACTATCTTTCTGGGACATAAGGAGTATATCGGAAAAATAATTGGTGTAAATGGGAAGGAAAAAGAAATTGAGGTTGGCAATTGTAATTCGATAACTGTCGTGATTGAGAATGAGAGAGAAAATAGAGGGGATATTTTCTTTTTCGGAAAAATAGTACTTTCCAACTGGACACCTAAAATGACAAACTGAGTACTTTGTTTTTTTGACTTAAACTGATAAAATGAGAACTTTATTTTGAGATAGAGGGAGTATGCAATTTTTTTCCCTTTAATCTTTTTCCGAATAAATGCCACGGCTTTATATAAGTTGGCAGTTTTGATATGATTTTTGAAATAGAGTAATGTACAAATAAATAAATCACACGATATGATACACTTCTAAGTTTAACTTTGTCACGAGAAAACACAAACCAAGTTACTTTCAAATAATGTATTCCTTCCGTTTGATAGCAAATGTTTCTTTTTGTTATTTTGAGTGTCTCATGGAAAAATACTACGAGTATTTTTTTTTCAAAAAAGAAAAATACTTGTTCTGTTCTATAACATGTGCACTAATGTTTTTTCTGGGAGCCTCATTGATAAGTCACGCTTTTTCTAAACGGAAATTTTATATACTCCCTCCATCCCATAACAATGTGCGCAATTTTTAAATGTGCACGGGAATTAATGAGAGAATAGTAGTAGATAGTTGTTGTGAATATGAAATATGAAAAACAGTGAGGTGGAGAATAATAGTGGATAGTTCTGTGATTATGACAAGTAATTCTCGTTGAATTAGAAAGAACAATCTATTTAGGGAAGGTTGATCATCAATCATTGGGACGTTCAAATAAGAAATTTTTGCATATTGTTATGAGACGAAGGCCGTATTTCTTTATTCAATGTGAGGCACTTATCATACTCACAACAATTATCCACTACTATTTCCTACCCATCTTTCTCTCTCCGATCTCACTTGTCATACTCAAAACAACTGCTCACTACTAATCCCTCTTCCCAGACATTCACTCACAACAATTATCCACTTATTATTATCTACCCCATTTTTTTCTCTCATTCCCACTCACACCACTTACATTTCCAAATTTTTTTCTTAATTCTCGTTCCTACAAGCAAATAGAAGTTTGTTATGGGACAGATGGAGCATTTGTTAATACTCCAACATCAAATTTAAAGCTCGGGATTTGAGTTATCGAAAAAATAATTGTTCCCTTTAATTGGTGGTAGAATAAAAATGAATTTCTTAACATTCTATCTTTTGGAAATTTTTCTATGCAAAATATTGGGATCTAAGTAAAGGAGGGCATAGAATGAGATTCAAGCTCCTACACACCAAACAAAACTCTTTTCATCATTAATTAAACCATACTTTCTTAATCTTTTCTTTTGATTATTGAGTGGAGAAAAGGAATGGAGGACATGGATCTTGATTTTCTTTCTATTCTTCTTGTCCCTTCCACTTATAGATTTTTTTGAAGTTTTCTTATATCAAATCAACCTTTTGATTTTAAACACAATATCATAATAAGCTTAATTTTAAAGCTATTTACTCTTGCAGTTAATTTATCAAACTATATCAACGTTAAGTTATTTTACTGATTTATACATTTGTACCATAATAAAATTGTATAAATCCTATTTCTTTAACAGACAACGTACTCCATCCGTCCCGGCATAAATAACACCAACATTTAAGACACGGAGATTAAGAAAAGGTAGTATATGTGTGGTAGAAAATGAAGAGAGCAAATGAGTGGAGTAAGCAGTAGTGTTGGTTGAATAAAATGAGTGATGAAAAATGAAAAGAGAGAATGAGTGGTTTTAAATGATTGAGTTGGTTGAATATAAATACTCCTATTAAAACATTTTCATTTTGGGCAGTATAACTCATGCTGGGAAGAACCGGAAAGGAAATAAGTGTCGCTTGTGCTGGGACGAAGGGAGTATATTTTAGAAGTCAATCTTACGAAAAACTTGTTTTACACTAAAAGATATGTAAAACTTGTTTTACATTAAGGGATGAAAACATGTTTTACACTAAAACGAGTGTAAAACAAGTTTTTCTCGAGATTTTCACATATTTTGGAACCCAAAAATAACAACAATACTTTTATTTTAGTATTTTTTTTATGAGTATGTCATATGCTGAAGTGTACTCTTATTTGTTTTTCTTTTTCCAAAGAAAGAATTCCAACAAGTTCCTTGACTTCCAATGAATATGCCATTAAGACCATGTACAATGCATTCAATTACTCAAATTATTCAACTACCCTAATATTACTCCACCTCATCTTCTCTCTCCATCCACCTAATACTTCAACTATCCTTTCAACTATACCCCTACAATGCTTGGTTTAGTTTAAAATGCAACTCCTCTCAACTCATCGTTCTATACCCCGCCACTTTTATTTTATTTATAATTTTTATTTTTATATTAGTAAAATAATAATTATTATTATATCATTTATAATTAAAAAAATACTTCACACTTAATTAATTTTTTTAATTGCAATTAAATATGAAAAATGATAATAATTATTATTAAAAAAATACTTCACAGTTAAAAAGATGTTGAAATTTTTTAAATAAGGGTTAATAAAGTATAATTGAAAATTTTATATTGAGAAAAGAAGATTTTTTTTTCCGGTGTCCAAATCAAATAAAACTTACATCAATTTATAGAGGGGAAAAAATGATAAATTTTGATGATTTTGTTTTTTTTATAAAAAAAACAATTTACTATGAAATAATTGAGCTCAAAAAATTGGGATAAAAAATTATTCCGTAAATATAAAGAGTCAATGGTATGAGACAAGTGTCCCAATCAGAAAAAAAAAAAAAAAAAAAAAAGAAAAAGGCAGCAAACACGCCTTGTTGAGAGGTGAGGTTCACTCGCCTTATGCTGGCCAATCCCAAGCCGCCACGTATCTCTTCGCGGCCCCACAAAAATTCCTCAACCCGGTTGGAATTTCTCAACCTTCCAATTCAAACCCCCACTCTCAACTCCCCCTCAACTAGTTGAGGGTTTCTCAACCCCCTCCCCCCCCCCCCCTCCCTCAACTAACTAGTGCATTGTACATGGTCTAAAGATGTTTCCATTAAACATAATTTAACTCACGATAATCCAAGTGATTATTGCATATAATCATTATTAATAATATTAAATCTTCCAAGTCAAGGCCTACTTTGGGCCATCAAACATGCAGATAAGATTTGAGTGCTTCTAGTTCTTCTACATCTGTGGCCACTCGGAAAGCTGCCACTCTTTTTGTCACTTTTAAACCCCCCCCTCCCCCCCCCCCCCCCCCCCCCCCCCCCCCACCATACAAAATTTCCAGATTTTGAACAACCGGGTTTTCATTTCACTGTAACGTACTCCTTCCGTCCCATTATTATACTTATTATTGTTATTAAAAGTGAGTGTACGAAAAGTAAGAAAATACTCCTATCTCATTTTAAACTTCAAAAATTTATATATTTTTTTATCTCATTTTAAACTTCAAAACCTAAAAAAGGAAAGTTTATTATACTTTTTTATTGGTGGGCCCTACATGTCATACTCACAACAATAACTCACTAACTATTTTTAACCCCGCTTTCTCTCTCCTACCAAATCATCTACACTCACAACACGTCACTTTTTTTCTTAATTCTTGAGCCCAAAAGTTTTTTTTAAAAAGTATTTTGAAGTTTAAATTGGGACGAAGGGAGTATGTTAGAAAGTAAGTATTGTGAGTAGGTAAGAGTGAGAAAATAAGTTAGTGGATAGTTGTTGTGAGTGTGTAGGAGAGAGAATTAAACATTTTGACTTAGTAGCAACAAGTATGAGACGTCCAAAATGAAAATAAATAACGATAAGTTTGGGACGGAGAGAGTACGGTCTAGAGATGCAGCTATTGTTCCTTTAAGCTATATTAAATGCAATGTGGTGCCATCTCGAGCTTAATTAATCTAAGATTAGTCGTAAAGTCACTTGAAGCACAATTTTGGAGTTCTGTCATTTTTACCACCTTTTAAGTCTACGAAAATAACATATTTATCACTAAAAACAGTAATCTTTGCGATTTTGACCCCCTTAAACTAAAAAAAAAAATCACTATAATTTTGACCTTTTTCCAATAAGTTCATAGTCTCAAAACAAGGGTGCTGATAGCTGCATCAAGCGCGCTGCTGATAAGTATCAGAGAAAAGTTGCGGCGGAAGCACGGAAACAATGATCCTTCTTCCAGAGGTCTCAGGTGCATCACTTCCAAAGACACAAACCACTGGGAAAAAAAAAAAAAAAAGTTACTGAAAAATGTAATATTCCCTCCTAATGTTTCATAATAAGTATCATAAAGAAATATCTTTGGCGTAAATTTATCGTGATATATGCAATGAACAAACAAATAAACCACATTCGTTAAAACATTGACAACTCAAGTCAAAACTCAAGTCAACTGCGATACTCGTTATTGGCAGGCGGGAATACAAGTAAGTTGGCACAAACCACAGTAATACTATTGGACTGACTAAACTACAAATGAAAATACTGCTCAAGTTCATGAATCAAAGATGAATTTAGCCCTTGGACCGAGTATTTAAATATGTTTAAGATGAGTTAGGCTGTCCAGGTATGGGCCACAAACAATATAATGACATGATCAGCTCAGCAAAACTTTGGTTCTTTCTTCTCTCAGATGATTGTTTATTAGATTACATTATTAATTTAATTTTCTACAAACTGATTGATCTGAATATGCTAAAATATCTAACTGTACACAAGATTGTCTGACATATATCTAAATTCTCAAACTAAAAATCTTCTTGTCACTTAATGGTGGAATGTACAAGCCAAAATACAGTCGATTCCTTCGTTTTTATCCGGTTTCACAGTACTTTTCTTGATATACATACAATTATGACATACCCTTTTTTTTTTAATGATTATCACGTTGTCGGGAACTTTCACAAAGTGCTTACTTCTCATTTTCTCAAATCAAGCACTTCATTAAGTGGCTAAACGTCCCGCCCACTCATAACTTTGACTACCTATCATACTTTTACCCGTGAACGTATCTGCTAAAATAGGGCAATCTGTTGCTACAACAGCTTTCACTATGCGTGGGGTCCGTGTACAGAACTTGGAATCTTGTGAATGAACCAAGTTTGTTTATGTTCAAGTTATATGAGCTGGCAATTGTACAATGTTAGGTACAATCACTATGTTGTTAGAAGAAGGGTACCTAATTCAATGATCTAAAGGAGACAACAATGAATGAATGTCATGCTTATAATTAGTTCTCAGTTGTTCCAAACTATAGAATAATTAAAAAACAGACATCTTGAGTTGGCAAAAGAAGCTATTGCTGTGTACTCTAGCTCTAAATAAAAAACAGCTCAATATTTCGCCACGTCTCTTATCTTATTTCTAAGGCTAAAAACTCCGCAATCCTATAAAGAAAAAAACCAAAGTAGAGCCATATGCATCTTTAAGGTTCATAAGGCAATCCAACAAAATTGGCCCATCCCTTCATAGCAAGCCTGGAAAGATATCCATTAATGTTGTTGGTGTTCCACTTTTGTCCCTCTTTGTACTAACAATCTCTGTTACCCGGACTCTTCAAATATGTTGAAGTACCCGTGTTCGATACGTATCGTGTCCGACATGACACCCTGACACCTGCTTTTTGATTCGGATACGACAAGAAAAATTTGAAAGAAAAAAAGGAGTGAGTTGACTTCATTTATAAAGATTTTACAAATTTTAATGTTGTTTTACTTAATTATACAATACTCCCTCCGTCCCACCTCACTTGAGACCTAAGAGGTGGGCACGATAACTAAGGGAAAAAGAATAAACTAAGGAAAATGTGTGGTAGAAAATGAGGGGAGAGAATGAGTGGGGTTAAAGTAGGTTGGTTGAATAAATTGTGTGGTGGAAAATGAATAGAGAGAATGAGTGGGTGGGGTAGATTAAATATAAAATTATAAAAGGATGACCATTTTGGGGAGTCTCAAGTGAAGTGGGATGGCCTAAAATGGAAATAAGTCTCAAGTGAGGTGGGACGGAGGGAGTATATCTTAGTAAAAAAGGAGCGAGTTGACTTCATTTATAAGTATAAATAGTCTATTTATACTATTTTTATTTGTCCTGAAATAATGCTCGTATCCCGTACCCGTGTCCAAATTTAAGATGGTGTCCCAGTGTCCAAAATTATTAAGAAAATTGTATCCGACACTAGGATTTGTATCCGTGTCGGATCCCGGATACCGTGTCAAGGTAACATAGCTAACAATGTGCAATAACACGATTAATCAGTACACGAGTCTTCTTTCATTATTACGTTTAAGATTGTCCAACGTCCTCAGTTTTACTGGAGTTCGTTAAAACTTAAGAAAGTTTCTATACATTTTGGAGCAAAACGACAGCATAGTGTAGTACTTGGTCTGACCAAATACCTTGCCGACTGTACTTCTTGATGGAAAAAATTGGGACATATCCATGTGGGATAAAGTAAAGATACTTAAAAATTATGTTTTGTTTGCTTGATTAATGAGGGGACAACTACTAGCTAAAAGGATTTTCACTTTCCTCTGAAACTAGATTGATGGCCTAGTATGATAGTATCTAGATAAGATTTTTCTCATATCTTGCCCAACACTTGGGGAGATGAAATCTTCTGTACCATTCGTGTATCACAACTAACCAACGACTATGCATTATTGTTGACATTGTAATGATTTTAGTGTTAATAACTTATAACTGTTGGATCACTTGTGGTACACGAGTGATACACCAAAAGTGGTACTGGGGATCTCATCTCAACACTTAATACTCTTTCTTGAGAAAATGGTGTGTCTTTTATATGCTCTTCCATGTCTTTAAATTCTACTCCTATTAGGAGAAACTTTAAATGAGCATGATCTGACAATGTTGATACTACCTTAATCCTGTATCATGTAACTTAGGTTAGTGTCGTGACTCGTGACTTGTAACTAAAACGTCCAAAACCACGAATCAGAAAGCAAACTCTACCTAGCACAACGTAAATCATTTTGGGATTAAGGCTTTGTTTGTTGTCGTTGTTTTTATTGTGAATTAAGTATTGTTGGTTTCATTGGGTTGCACTAAGATAACTATCATTTGAACCTGCTATTAAAGCAAAATTATAGTTGGTTGCAAATAGTCTTTATCTAAGCCCAATAGTACCCATTATTTTGGTTGAAGTGGGCTTGTTGACACTAGTATACATCCTAGTATGGCTTAATTACGCGTTCAGGTCCAAGGCAACTAATTAGAATGAAATTTACAGCCCACCAGATGCAGTGGGTCAAGCTAAGGTCCCTTAATGGCCCAAACTGGAAGGTAACTTTAAGGCCAAATTGTCTTACTGAAGTCACTCATAAAGCCCAAACTGGAAAGACGAGAAAAAAGGTGCCTATGCTAAGCTGTATCTCCACTGATGAAGGCAGGAAAAGTTTATAAAGGTCCTTTTTCTTTTTTTTGGCAATAATTAAAGTCCATACTAGCGCGCAATTTGTTGCTCTGTTGCAGCTAACGGCCCAAGATGCGGCCACATCTCCCGTTTTTTGAGTTGTGCGGAAGAGATTAATTCTACGAGGTGTGGGACCCACCAAACACCTTATTCATCTCGGCCATTCATCTCGGAAAAGGGAGATGTGGCTGCATCTAGAACGTTAACCGCAGCAGAACAGCGGTATTCTCCTTCCTATAGTCATACAGAATACTAACAAGATGGTGCAGTATATATAGACTCACCTTTGCTAAGTGAAGAATATATTGTGGCTAGTCTTTACTTGTAGAATACTGCATTGCTTGAACTTGTGAACCTTAAATGGTTGTCATCCTTGTCACTGCAATAAAAGTGGAGAACTATTAGTAGTGGAAGCATTGTGATTTGCTTTAGGATGTACTTCCTCCGTGGGTCCGTCCCCAAATGAATGTCCAAATTTCACTTTCAGGAACATTTGCAAAAAGGTTAAAACATAAGCATGGTTATTAGCATAAGTACATACAAATCCTTAATGATCTCACTATATTGCATGATGAGTCTAAGTGTGAATTAGAGTTTGTTATATAATGAATTAGAGTTTGTTATATAATGATGGAGGAATTAGTAACTTCCGGAAAAAAAAAATGGACATCTATTTTAGGACAAAGTTTTTTGAAATTTGGACATTCATTTAGGGACGGCGAGAGTACAAGTTCATTTCTTTTTGCTACTTTTTTTTTTTTTTTTTTTTTGGTATGTGCTTTGGCATTATGAATCTACTGACACTTCACCAACTCATAGTCATGGGCTAAAGTTTGGAAGAGTAAATTATTGAAATGCAAGCTGGACAAATTGTCCCACATGATATGCACTCCACCATATGCATTTATAGAAAGAAGGTAATGAAGTAGAATCTTTCCACTTATGGAAAGTCTCATTTCATTTAAAAAATGGTTAATTACAATTTAGGGCCTGAACTCAATACGGTGTTCCCCAAGCGGGGCTCCAACATCTTTTTTTGGCGAAACAGGGCTCAATACGTGTTTTTTACATCAATTTGGGGCTTTTTGACGGAATTCGTTAGAAATTTCGTTAAATGATCATGTGCACGGCACATGATCAACGGAATGGTTACTTTGAAGTTGATATTCTTATATTAAGGGCTTAATGAAAATTCTAAATATTAAAAGGCTGGATATATATTATTTGAAAAATATTTAATAATTAAATGTAAAATTAAATAAAGTAATCATCAATTACATTAAAAAAAAAAAACTAAATAGTGTTCAAAAAGAAAAAAAAATAAGTTAATAATTTAAATTTGTAAAATTTACCAATTATTTTGCACAACGTTTTAAACGTTTTAATGAATTCAAACATGTTTTGGAAACATTAATATATTGAAATTTACAATAAATAATTTATTACATAGAAATAAATTATTGCATTATAAATTAGTATTATATTAGCAAAATTAAATACTGTAATTAACCCTTTAAAGTTAGGGTTAATGACAATTTAGGGCCTGAACTCCAGGGGTGCGTCTAAAAGGGGTATCGGTTTTTTTTTCCCGCTAGATCAGGGCTTCAAATGTGAAATTTTCGCCAGTTAAGGGCTTTATGACAGAAATCGTTAGAAAAGTCAGTTAATCTCATGTGCCTCGCACGTGATCATAAATCTGGATGAAATTTGTCAAAAAGGGTCAAACTGTAAATTTTAAAATTTGAAGGGTTAAATCCAAAACAAAACCCTACCCCTCCCTTGCTTCTGAATCGTCCTCCGCATAAATGTCTCGCTCCGTCCCGTCGAGATTAAGGTGTCGAGTGTTGTTTCGTTGGCGTTCTCGCCGGTGACGGTGAAGTAGCGGCGCTGGACGGTGTCTCTGTACTCGGAGGAGATTTTGGTGCGAAGGTCGTTGAATGCGGTCATGGAGTCTTTGAGTTTTCTGCGGAGGCCGTTGACGACGGAGGTTCGTGTGCGGTCGGTGGAGCTGCCGGCACCGCAGCCAGGGAGGCTGCGATTGGCGGCGTTGGAGGTGTCTAGTGATTCGAGACGTTGTTTGATTAGTTTCGCTTTTTTGAGAGAGGTGGAGAAGTCGGCGCCCATTTTCGACCGGAGGTCTTTGATTGAGTCGGCCTTATGGAGCGATTTGCTGAGTTCGTAGGCAAATTTGAGGTGGTTGTAGAGAGTTTCAAGGTGCCGGAACTCCTCCTTGAGGATTTCGACGTCTTTGAAGAATTGGTCGAGGTTTGTGCCGCCGGTGGTGGTTGTAGGGCCCATTTCTATGTCGTGAAATTCGCCGGAGTTGTGGGATGATTGGGCGACTCTGCTGCCAGAGCAAGAGAATGAGCTGGAGAAGAGATCGTTCATTTTTTTATTTTGTGGATTAAGCTTTGGTGAATGTAAAAAATAATTTATTATGTTCATAGAATAAAATTTAAATTTATTTATAATTTTCTTTATTTTAAATTTATTATTTAGAAAATAATCTAAATCCTTTTATATTTAATATAGATATTAGATTAATTTGTTTAACGATTTTGATTTTTTTTAATAAAAACTGGTCAACTTAAGACCAACACTTTATAGAAATATTTATGTTCCAAAAAAAAATGTTATTGAAATGATTTTTAATGGTGATCATTTTACATTTTTTTTTAATTTTTATTCGAATCATAAATATTTCTATAAAGTGTTGGTCAAACCGACCTTAAGTTGACCAGTTTTGGTCAAAAGGTGTCAAGTGAGCTGGGACAGAGGGAGTACTTGATTATTTAGAAAAAAGATTATTTTTTTAGAAAAAATATTTATTTCATTTTTAAACCTTTTGAGTTTCAAAAATTTCACTAAAGCCCTTACTAACTAATATCATTACAAATCCATCCATTTAGTCGATCATGTGCCATGCACATGGCACTTAACTGACTTTTCTAACGATTTCCGTCAAAAAGCCCTTGACTGGCGAAAATTTCACATTTGAAGCCCTGATCTAGCGGGAAAAAAACTGAGGCCCCTTGTAGACGCACCCCCTAGAGTTCAGGCCCTATATTGTCATTAACCCTTAAAGTTAATATGAATTTCAAAACTAACCAATCTGAATTTCAAAACTAACCAATCTGTTGATCATGTGCCGTGCACATGATCATTTAACCAAATTTCTAACGAATTCCGTCAAAAAGCCCTTAATTGGCGAGAAAAACACGTATTGAGCCCTGTTTCGTCAAAAAAAATGTTGGAGCCCCGCTTGGGGAACACCCTATTGAGTTCAGGCCCTAAATTGTAATTAACCCTTTAAAAAAATAGTCACTTTCATTTCCAACAACAATACAAGCAGGTCAGAGATGCAATTTATAAGGCATTTTCTTGAACAATGAAAACAACCATTAAACTTTTTCTTTTCCTTTTCCTTTTTAATAATGAAAATGGGTTGCCAGAATACATACAACCAGATTCAATTTTATGTACAAGTGCTGAAGGGTAAGGTACAAAAAAAATGACTTACGCCAAAGGTCAAATTTTTCTACGACTATTACGCTATTAACACTACAATATTCAAACAGTGCACACTTGTATATGATACTTCATAGTTCATATACACACTTTCAAGTATTTTAATTGAAAATTAAGCATGACCAATATTGTACTAATAAATAATCGCCGCCAGAGTTTCATTAATAAAGAAAGACAGAAGAGTCCCCCCCCCCCTTATGATCAATCTTTTTCCCGCATGAGCAGCAAAGATGCTAAAAAAAGTCATTAAAGAAACAAGCCATGTGAAGAACAGTGAAGCTGCTGTTGCTTCATCAACTTGTGTCATTATAACAATCAATTAGATCAAATGTACAAATCTAGGATATGAATATTTACGCTCATACGTAACTTATAAAGTAAAAAATCTAATCAAATGCGTTAAATTGTTTTATTGTAACTGTACACATTATAAATACTCGATGCAATTTCAGCTAACTCTAATACGTAGTAAGATTTAACATTTTGCATGTGAGCTATGCAATCTACACGGAACATACAGAAAAATTCAAAACAAAAAATGCATTAGAGTATCATAAGTTATCATTCTAGCGGGTCGATTATTCTACACTACAAAACTTTATCACATTTGATTTTTCTGATAAAGAGTATATTTAAAGATGAGTAAAAGAGGTGCACCTGCCTAAGCCAAGTTGCCAGCCTCCATCCTTATTGTTTCTTGTGCTGCATTTTAATCACAGCCAACAAGAAATCAAATAAAATCAGGGGGAAATATTCTGTTTGGGTCTATATGGACTACCAATCAAGAAGCAGAAACAAAGCTTTGCCATTTTTATTCACTTTTTTTCTCCCTAGGGAAAGAAAGTGCCACTTAACAATACCCCACTGCATAAATAAATTATTCAACCCAATCAATATTCATTTCAACCATTATTTTTTTAACAATGAAAGCAGACGTACAAATTTTTAATTTAAATCTATGCTTTTGCAACAAGCGATAAACTCTAGTTAAGAATCTGTTTCAAGAAATTATTGTCAAAAACATATTTATATGTTTTCAACAGAAAATCTTTCTAATTTCAGATTCTTAACCAATGACCAGTAATTAGTTAGCACGGCCTTAAACATACTAAATTAGCAAATACTGTGGAACAATACACACACATATATATAGAGTGAATCTAGCAGACTATAATCAGAAACCATCAATTATTTTAGGGGCAGTTTACAGTTTTACAGCCAATAGAAACACATGTACGTTCATTGAATCCCTGCACAGTTTCAAGTTGGTATACTATATAATATGAAAGTGTTGGTACCTAATCCAAAAGCTTAATCAGGTTTTTCTATTGATAATGACTTTGACATACTTTAAAAAATGATTAATTTATACTAAAAAAGTACGACAAAGAATCTTCTTAAGATGAAAAATTCATTGATTGTGGAGATCAACATCTTAATATACGTTGACAACATTATTGCCATGAAAATGCTTGTTTTTAAGGATTATAACTACTAAGACAGGTATGTTGCAACAGGGTAATACTATGTATAAGTATAAGGATGAAATATTATGAAATTAACTTCCATGAATTGGGGAGATCAATATATTAATATACATTGACAACATTATTGCCATGGAAATCCTTGTTTTTGAGGCAGAACCAAATAAGCAACGAAGAAAAAATCGATCGATTCTCAGAAAAAAGCATATTTAAAGTGGATAATGATGAAATATCATTCTTGATTAGACCAAAGAGAAGTAATCTTAATTAACTTAGGATTCTACAACTACCAGTAAAAGGTCAACTCATGATATTTGAGCTTTAAGAGTGAAGCAAAGGGCATTCCTAACAATATTTTGGTCAACAAGAATGGATCAATAAATGGAGAAAAATTACTTTTCCTCATTGGACCAAGGTGTTAATTAAAACAGAAACATCACTGTGATAGAACATGGGAAAAAGCTTAGATGTCGGTTTATTACACACTTACTTAGTTTAGGGTAGTAACATTAGCAGCCGCATGTGTCCCACTTAAAGTCATACCTTTACACAACTGGTCCCAAGCCTGAATAAAAAGAAATAGTTACCATAAGAATAAATCCAATGAATATTCTTGCTCATACATAATGGAAATATATATATATATATATATATATATAGGGTCGCGCTCCAATGAGAACCAGTTAAAATGAGAACCGTGAGAACCAAGCATAACCGTTTGATTAAATACAAAATCAAGGGTCCAGATTATAGATACAGTGGATACACTTGGATACAGTAGCTAAATTTCGAAATACACTTGGATACATTAGTCATTTAAGCTACTGTATCCAAGTGCAATTTTCAAAAACACTTGGATACAGTAGTTATTTAGCTATTGTATCCAAGTGCAATATCAAATTTTAGATACTATATCGAAGTGTATCCACTGTATCTATAATCTGGACCCTTGATTTTGATTCTAATCTAATGGTTATGCTTGGTTCTCACGGTTCCCACACTATTGTGGTTCTCATTTGAGCACCTACCTATATACATAAATATATATATATATATATATAAATAAATAAATAAATAAATAAATAAATAAATAAATAAATAAATATATATATATATATATATATATATATATATATATACACACACATATATTACATATTCGACCTCAAGTAATTGAGACAAAGGCCATATGATTTATGGCTAGGTAATACATTGAAAGAGGTCATGAGGACAAGTTTGCTAGGATAAATAGTGGAGAACAAGTTTGCTAGGCAATATTCATACCAGAACAACAAGAAATTGTTGGGTTCAATAATTAGCATCCATTGCCAGAAGCTCAAAGCTAAATGTCAAAACCACCACTGCCAAACTATCATGTAAATTACCACAATGCCCATAAAGCATCTAATTCAGCATTGACAGATTGTCCTTTTTGGCTTTTGATTGGCCTCTCTCTCTCACAGATACACAGAAATTAATAAGTGATTATAATAGTACTTTTATGTAGCAACAGTCCCCACGAAAACCCTCTAAGCCAATAGCGTTTATCCACCTCTGATTGATTAACTCGTTTCTTCTACTGCTATGTTTCTGATCTGTAGATCTCTACCTCTTACAATCAAGTACAATTTGCTGACAAATTTAGATTCACTTCTTTAATCTTACTCCCTTTGCTTTCTGTTAATTCTCCCTATATAAAGTTTCCAACCCCTCATTCCCCAACTCCAAGGTAGAAACAAGATCCCAACTTTTACAGCTTCACCCCCTCAGATTTTCTTCTTTACCCCATGTTCTTGCTTCTCATAGCATCTGTTTCATGGGTTTCAACTGTTCTTGATTTTATCCATTAATTTTCATTAATTCCAATTGATCTAGATCCGATAAAAAGCGTTTAGTATAGTTACAGAAGTTATTTTCCTTGTGTTTTGGAAAGTTGAGTCTTTTTTAGATTCCTCTCATCTCCTAAAAAGTAGATTCTCATCAAATGACTTCTTGATTTAATGCCCTCTGGCAGTTCATAAGGCCTTCACTTTGTCTCAACATATCCTCCCCGGGGTTCCCCTCTTTCTCTCCATAGAGAAAGAAGAACAGCACTCGAGTTACTATTTTTATTAACCTTCTACGACTAAATCAAGAAAATGGACATTCTGTCTCCATCATCATATTTCAGGAACTCGACTTGGCTGTTTGAGGAAAGCAGGGAGGCGATATGGACAGCAGAGGAGAACAAACTGTTTGAAAACGCGCTCGCTTTATTCGATCGGGATACTCCTGATAGATGGTACAATGTAGCAGCCATGATTCCGGGGAAGTCTGTGAGTGATGTGATCAAACAGTATAGAGAACTGGAAGAAGATGTAAGCGATATAGAGGCAGGATTAATACCAGTACCTGGATATGCTGCGGATTATTTCACGCTAGAGTGGATGAACAATCCAGGTTCAGATGGGCTGAAGCAATTCTACGGTCCAGGTGGAAAAAGAAGCTCATCGATGCGCCCTTCTGACCAAGAAAAGAAAAAGGGCATTCCATGGACAGAGGAAGAACACAGGTAAGTAACTAAGAAAATGTTTCCCATTTATTTTATAATGTTATCAAGTTCATAATCAAGTCCAAAAAATTAAATAATTAATCATGACAGTGTCGCAGTAATTTGTTTGTCTTGTTACCTTAATCAATGATCACATGACTGTATGGTTATTCTAAACGAATGTGTGTGAGTTTGTGTGCATGAGTGTTCATAGACGCAAAAGCATATAGTCAGATCAAAACATGAAACTATAGACTGCAGAAAATTCATTTGGACACTTATTATTCATTGCAATGTGTAGTCCAGTTGATTATTTAGGCTTGGCTTTTAAAAGGGTTAAACCCTCCTCTTAAAATAAGGGATTTTTTTTTATCATGAATAATGAATATAAATAGAAACTCAGCTTGGAAGCAGCAAGTAATTTATTTAGTTTCTTCCATGCCCTTTTTTTTTCTTTTCTTTTCTTCAATTTCTTTGTGAACTTGGTTATAATAGTGTGTTAATGACTAAACCACAGGCAATTTCTACTGGGGCTTAAGAAGTATGGTAAAGGTGACTGGAGAAATATTTCCCGCAACTTTGTGACAACTCGAACACCAACTCAGGTTGCTAGTCATGCTCAGAAGTACTTTATCCGCCAAGTTTCAGGAGGGAAAGATAAGAGACGATCAAGCATTCACGACATCACGACAGTCCATATTACCGACACTAAGAAACCTCTGTCACCTAAGAGAGAGAAACAACCATCCCCAGACAATCATAACACACAGCCACAAGTGCCACAAATGCAGCAGCAGTCAAATATGAACCAAATGGCTAAAGCACTATACCAATGGGCAGCACTGCCCAATCAAGAATCAACAACCATGGCTTTCGAAAATCCCAATAGCGGCCTAATTATGGCACCATTTTATGGGACATCTTCATATGGACCTCAGTATGGCCATTACGGTACAGTTTTTCAAGAAAACTGCTAGTTTTTAGATTTTTTTTTTTTAATGCATAAAAGCAGAATGTTGCAGCAGTGGAATTGCTTCATTGAAACCACTGGAACGGAACAAGCCACATTATTCAGTATCACATATTTACTGAAATTAATTAGGTTAAGTGTGTTCAATGTGAATTATCTCCAATAGGTTGTAATTCTTTGGGTTCTTGGTTTAGTTCCTAGATCTTGTTTATTATTTACGTTCTACAAGAAAAGAACTCGAGTCTCTACCTAACTGAGTTATGAAATTTCTCGAATAGTTTCAAGTATGCATTGAATTGATTAAAGTTGAGGCAGCTCATGTGCAGTTTTTGGCAAAAAGGCATTGCTACAGATGCGTAGTCCAAATGTGATGAGTCACCAAGCATTCTTTGAGGTGACATTGGTCTAATCTAACAAACTTTCTTAAAGAATTTCAACATGAAAATGAATTCTCATAATTTCAAGTAGATAAATAGTCGTCTAACCTTCCATGTTGTCCTTATTAAAACAAAATCAGCAGAGATTAGAACACAGAGTTCAGCAATTTACTATCAGATGTGGCTAGATAAAATCCACGTACATTAGCGATTCCTTATTACTGAAACTTGTAGAGAACAAAATTGTCGAGATAAACACTAAACGTCATAGTATACCCACAGAACGAGCTAACATACATAACCATAAGCATCTGGATAAAGTACTAAATGTACTGCCTCTTTGCAAAAATAAATAAATAAGTCCCTTTCCCTTTTAGTTGTCCTAGAAACATAGTCTCATTCATTTTTAAAAAAGCCTATAACTGTAGTGAAATTTCAAGAAGATACAAGCAAGTAAAGCACCATTCTTAAAAAGTTTAACTAGTCAAATGAGTACTTCCTCCGTCCCATAACAAAGTACCCATTTTGCCATTTTGGATGTCCCATTGGAAAGTACCACTTTCACAAAAAGGAAAATATATACTCCACTTTCTCTCTCATTCCCACTTACAAAAACTATCCACTTACTATTCCCTACCCCACTTTCTCACTCCTTCCCACTCACAACACCTACTTTTCCAACATATTTCTTTAATTCCCGTTCCTAAAAGCAAATAGGTACTTTGTTATGGAACGGAGGGAGTATTTTATATAGAATGGATGACAATAAATTAAAGAGCAGAAGAAATATATAACTATAATCTCCCCAACCCAAAGAAAGAAGTACAAAGATGTCTTTGGGTTCAAGCCACATACACAACACATATTAATCGCTTTATCTGGTGTCAGAAAACCAAAATTGGTAAAAGCCAAGTCCTAAGTCCAACAGTATAGGCATCTCACCCTTCCTTAGTTCTCTGCTAAAGATTAAGATTTCTTTACAGTTTTGTTGACTTAATAATGATAACTACATCACTAGATGGATTAAGAAAGATCAACTTTATCATTAGATACTTAATTCAATAACAGAACCTATGTTACCTTAAACATCTTCTATATTATCTTTTGATGGTTTCCTCTATTGAATATTACATAATTATTGTACGATCAGGGACTAATATATCAAACAACCAAAGATGAATGTTCATTTAATGATTATCGACATTATTTAACGTAGTAGACAAATTAAAAGTTCAGAGGGTGATTAAGAAAGTATAATTTTTTTGTTTTAATCTCTCTAAAGTCTGAATGGGCTCTAAGATTCTCCACATTTGAGTGGGAAAATATATTTTAACCTTAGATTTCCATAAAGTACTTCTCAAGCAAGAATCTTTATGCTAAAAAGTGAAGTGCTCGGGTAAATATAAAATAAGTGCCTGATTAGACTATATAACCCTGATACTAACCTCGTTCGTACATACAGCTCTCATGTCTCTTGCATACGAAGAAACAGTGACCAAAAAAAGATTCATGCATCCAATCCTAAATAGTTATTTGTATTGACCTATAATTGTGTGTTCAATTTTGATCTCCAGGAAAAGATTCTACCTTATCAGAAAGAAAGTACTGCATCGTCTTGATTGTACGTTGTGCTGATTATCATGTACTTGCTCTGGAAAAATAAGATTTGCTCTCAGACAGGACATTTTATGCACATTCTTTTAACAACCTAGCAGGACTTAATTTGGTACGATAATTTTCATTACCCAAGAATGCAGAAATAAAGCATGCATTTGGATATGTGGTCTTTCTTATTTCATGGTTTTCACTTGAACTACGTAATAATTGAAACAAAAACTAAGAGAGAGGGAGAAAGATGATGTGAACAGTAAGTAAGAGAATATGAAAATCATACTTACGAAAAAAATAATCCAAAAGCGACTATTAGATTGTCAAATTCAAATTACGAAACTTTTATGTGTTGTATTCTTGTGTAACTAGTACTACAACTTTTTTATGTTGTCTCCTCTCATGTGCATCTTTGGTTGCTAATTGGTGGTCCTTACAACCACTATCCCTAACAATGGCAAAAAGCCAAGTACCCACCAAGATCACTTGCACCTTTCATTTTTTTTTGGTCCCTCCCACTAGACAGAGAATATTCAAGGCAAAATGAGCAATATGACCATTCCTATTTCAATTTTATGGTGAATGACAATATAACCCAACTTTCTTTTTTTTAAAGGAGCCTTTTTTCCTCCCAACTTGCAAAGTAAAGCACTTTGCTCACTTTATTCTAATTTGATATACACGTACAAGTGCAGTAACACCACATAATATAGTCTCTACAACATAAACTTTTTGTTCTTTCAGTTTCTTAAGAAGATCCTGATAAGCTTCTAAATAAACTCATTAAGGAAAAGAATATTTATAATTTGCAGTTTCAAGTAATAATTCCCCATTCTCTTTAACCACCAAACAGTAGTAGTTCTCTATGGTTATTCTTGTGGGTTCCAAGATCAACGCGAACAAACTCAGTGGATGCTTTAGATGTCATTAAAAAAAAAAGGCATAACATGAAGGGATTATACACGACTCAACTTAATTCAGCTCAGTCTTTATCTAATTGCTTTTTATGTAATCTTTCCTGTGACAGGCTTAAAAGTTGTACAATTACAGTCACTCCCAAAATAATGAGGCGGCATTAGGTGTTGGAACCTAAGTTACGCAACGAGCAGATTATACAAATAATCAAAGGGGCAATCATGTAATCAAAAGTATAATCGTAGTACACCAACAAATAACGGAACAAGTAAATTAAGCATACTTGAACAACAAGAAAATTAAAGCGAAAGTTAGAACACTTATCGGGTAGATCGAGTCGCCTGAATAAGACTCTCCTAAGAGAAACTATTGCCTCCTACTCGTGCGATTTCAGATACAGGCATATTCCTCCGAGGATAAAACGATCTCAAGATTAGTACCCAAAAATTACGCACACAGGTACAAATCCACTTGCGGCTGCTATCCCACTTCGCCAGAGTCTCTTATAATTTCACCATGGATTAAGGATTGCGAAGCCATAAACAAGAGTACCAACTACTTAGAAAAGATGACAAGAACGAGCGAGCGGGAGCGGAACAGAAGAAAATCGGGCCGAACCAGTTGAGGTACCCAACTCACGGCAAAGGTGGCGGCTCCTAAACTGATAATTTCCTCTGACCTTATTTTCTTCTTCTTTTTCTACCCTACTTCTCGTGTCCTCACCCTTCCTTTAAATACTAGTTAATTAACTCTTAAAGTCAACCACATATTATGAAAAAGGTCCAAGTCAAATACTAGCATTGGTATATTGGTTGACTTTAATTAGGATTTTGACTCATATGATTAATTAACACACAGTTAATTAAAAAGTCCAATTTAACTTCTTTAATTAATTCATAGAATTAATTATTTAAGTTAAATAAGTATAATAGCAAATTAACTAAAAATCAAATACACTCAAATAAATTATCCCACAATAAAAGATAATTAGAAACTACTTTACTTTAATTATATTGGACTACAACTAATCCAAAATAATGAAACAAAGTATAAGATATGTTTCTCATCTTTAAACAGGAATAACTTTAAATTGTAAGTATTTGAACTATGGATTTTACCATAAATGGAAATATCCCAGTTTACTATTATTACTTTGAATCCATATCGATATATCCAAACATTGACTTCGGTCAACCACTTTGAGAACCAAAAAATGGACTCACTCAAAGTTTACCTTCGATCAATATTTCCAACAATCCCCCACAAATCCATAGTGAAAAACGAGTAAAGACTATCCATGTCATGCTTTCAGTAGATGGTGTCTCCCGACTTGAACCCCTACCTAAGCTAGTCAACGCAAACCCCCACAGGACCAGATGAACGGGTGTCTTGAATCTGATACCTTTGAGTGTAGGAGCCTTTGTTGGTAGCAACATGACAAAGGCTATGACAGCAGTCTCTATCATTATATTGACGCGTATAAGCCATACGTCCCGATCCTCTATCATGAGTGCTTTCGAGGAATAACCCTTTTCCTCTAGTTGCGGCTAACAACAACACTCACTTAGTTGGGCCTCTCCGAAGATGTACTGCTAGCATCTTGTCTGAAGGACTTGATCCCATTCAAAGTTCTAAAAACTTTTACTATACTTGCAGTAAATAGCACCTTTCAAGTTATTCAGGGGACAGACTCAGACATTAAAAAATGTCAATCTATTTTAGGTGCTCGATCCACCCCATAGCTTGTTACTACCACATTGAATCTTCTTCGTGGGATCTCCACTCAGATAGATTGGGTTCCTACTGCGTATGAATCAGACAGGGTTCAGTCACATCCCCAACCTGAATTTTTGAATAAGAACTAGTTAAAGTTCTAATTCAAGTTCTTTCTTTTGAAGGCTAGTTGTGTTATCTTTGGTACCATCATAATCAACAACTATCACCTTTCTAGACACAAAATCCCTTATAGATTTAAATCTAACTTGGATGTGTTTATTTAAACTGTTCTTATTATTTTAGTACTTCAAATCTTAGACATGATGTTAAAGAATTACATATAGTAGATTTAATTGATCATGGAGAAATACAGACTTTTAGTCACATTAATCCATTCAACTTAATTCTACTAACAAGTACATATAATAAGCAGCTCAATGAAATGAGCAACAATTCAATAAATTGTTCAGCATACCTCTAAACGATGGCCAGTCGCCTAAGGTAACTATAAACAAAATTATTCATTAATGATTACCAAAACCATTAAACAAAACAGCTTATATTGAGATTAACTCAATATGAAGCACAAGGAAAACCAATCCCTTTTCAAGTATTTTAAATACTTAAACAAGAGCTCCACAACGAACTCTACTCGGTCAATAAGTGTATCTACATAATTTAGTAAACATAGAGATGTTTCTCTAAACAACTAAATTTCCAAGATACATCAAATTGACAACATCTGAGAATATCACACTTCTTATAATTCACATTCTCGTAGAAAGTTAACAACGAAACATTAACCTTTTAATGATTCTAATTTTCTCAAGTATACTTTTAGTATAACTAATTCAGAGAAAATTTTACCACCTCAAATGATCAGTTTGAAGTAAAGAATCTCATTAAAGGTTCTCATCCGTTATTTCAAACTACTACCCAAGAATGATGTGTAACCATTAATTTAACTCAATTAATTTCAACTAAATGAATGCATTCATGGCAAAGACATACACGTATCAACTATTAATTTTGCAATAGATCCAATACTCAAAATTCATACATACTAAGCCATTATGAAATAACTATATCAATTATTCATCACATGTGAAAGGGTTGGTTAAAGTACATTGAGTGACTTTAACAAGTTAGCAAAACACTTGTCACTATTGATTACAAAATTACTTGATTGATCCGTATATAAATTTATTTTTCATATACAATGAATGAAATACAATATCCATGTAATGACTTTCCAAATCATATACTCAATCATACAAATTTTGCAATCATTAGTGACTCAAGAATATAGGTAAAATCTATTTCTTACTTTATGCTATAACCCATTCACAACCAAACTAGATTTATAAACAAGTCATGGTTACTTTATGATCTTAACTAATCATATCGACTCTCAACAATCCATTTGTATGCAATTAGGATTGAGCTAAAGTAAATTACATTGTTCATGAAGAGACAATATAAATTATCTAGCTCTTAAAAACATCCTTGAACGTTAAAGGTCACACTTGATAGTAACTTGAAAGTAATAAGATTACTTTCCACTATCCTTAGCAATCTTAGGTTCCATGTTCCTCCCTGATTCGACTAACTTTCAAAGTTAGAAATACATGGGATTACCCCCACATTTGTTATCTTTTTCATACGATTAGTATAAGAATCAAATGTGAGAGTGAAGTCTACATCACCTCTAATTATATGGGAATAACATCTTGACAGAACATAGCATACAGAAAAATTCCCATGCTTGCCAATGTGCCAAAGATTTCTGAATTGAAGATCTTAAGCATATTGGTGTCACATATCCTAAAAGATTACAATAATAGTAGTTTTTCTTGCAATTTTAGCTTTTGGTCTTTTGATGTGAAGTACGTACTTTTGAAAGCTACCCCCACATTCCAAAAGATATTCAAGCTAAAATATCACTTTACAAAAGTTTGATTGACTATCACTCAAATACTCAAGATTGCTTTTTCAGAATAAGGTAAACCAAATTCAAAGTTTATCTCTAAGTATTACTTTGATAATTTCAAACTTTAAAAGGTAAACTACTATATATATCTTTTAAGATACTTACTTTTCTCATGCATCATCCCATAATAGTTTAGAGTATTAAGCAAAGTCTTTCTATGAACTGAGTCAAGTTCCTTGTAAACAGTGCATAGATAAAGAAGACTTATTTCTGCTTCATAAGATCATAACCACAATATATAGTTTCTTACTAGTTTTAATCTTTAGCTTTATAACAAGAATTTTATCAATTACTTTAACTTTACAGTTAAGTAAATATTGAATGGTCTATGCTAATAATTAATAAGAGTTACAACGTGTTTTACATGTCTTTGGTCAATACACTATTAACAGCCACAAAACTCAACATAGAATAAACAAGGTTAATATATTTTCTCCAAGAAATTTTCTTTAACCAAGTTAAATTCATCTAATGCTAGAAATTTTAGACTTCCTATTAATAGCATAATAAGATTCCATTTAAATTAACAATCCTTAGCGGAAACATAATTTAAATCATCTATGTCGCAAAACCATTCACAAATAATTCATTTAAGAAATCAAGATAATTAAACTCATTATTCTCAGATAGAATACAATGTTCAACTATCACATTGATCATAATTATCAGATAAGTACTTCAAGTCAATAAAATACTACACAACAAGAAAAGCAACATTTTTATTTTCATACTCACTCAAAATACTTTATAAGTCATTTTAAAGAATTATAACACATTAAAATATAGTGCTACACTTACTGCATAACAAAATGAGCACAAAAGGTAACTTTAGATCGCACATTCTTTTATGAGTACTACCGCAACACTTTATTTTTCCCATTGTTATCAATCTTCAACTTCAAGTTATTAATATACAAAAGAGTTTGTCAGAAACGAGTTTCACTCTTACTTGTATATTCACTAACCACTAAGACTCACAAGTAATTATAAATTTTGAGACATATGAAGTAAAACAATGTTTTTCTGCATTTTCCGTCCCAAGTATTTTAATTTATGTCTTTACTTATCAATATGATTAACAATAAATTGAACACTTACTTCTCAAACAACTTTCTCAATTGTTATCAGTTGGTCATACATTGGTACATAAGGAGTTACATGAATATTATTATACAACTCTAATCTTCATACTAAATATTATGTCATATAATAAATATTTCAATTTAATGAAATAACCATAAGATATGACATTATCGAATTTTCTCAAAAATTCCTTTTCAGTATTGATTAGAGTACAACTAATAATCATGACATATTGTGCTTTTTCAGTTATTGATTTTCTCAAATAACATGAAACTTACAAAAGATTACAATAATAGTACTTTTCATATTGACACACTCAATAAAGTACTCTATTTTAATCCTTAAATAGTGCATCAAACAATAATACTCAAAAGGATATGAGAGTAATCAAAAAGGCTCATTCAACAAAGTTGAAACTAATGCTTTTTGAAGACATCAAATACCTTTTACATTAATCAACAAATATATAATATTACTCTAGATCAAGTTTACGCTCATGATCTAAATAAATCAAAACTTTGATTTTCACTTTACATGAAAATCCATGAGATTTCTAGATCATACCCAAAACTAGCAAGACTCAAGATCCCTTGAACCTTTACAACTAATTTTACTATGACAGCGCAAAATTAAATAGTCTAGAAGAATATTTTCATATTATTATTTGATTACGCCAATTATTTATTTGCACTAATTTTCCCGTTTCATGCATAAAGAACCATCAATAACAAGCACAAGTACGAATTGTCCATTAACAGTATAATCATGCAAATTCAATAAGTTCTGCAAACTATTAAATTTCCTTGTACAAAGATTTCATCTTTCAAGTATATAATGATTATATGGACAAATCAAGAATGTACCAAATCAACTACAATTAACACAAAAACATGATACTAGTTTCTCTTAGACTGTTGGAACCTAAGTTACGCAACGAGCAGATTATACAAATAATCAAAGGGGCAATCATGTAATCAAAAGTATAATCGTAGTACACCAACAAATAACGGAACAAGTAAATTAAGCATACTTGAACAACAAGAAAATTAAAGCGAAAGTTAGAACACTTATCGGGTAGATCGAGTCGCCTGAATAAGACTCTCCTAAGAGAAACTATTGCCTCCTACTCGTGCGATTTCAGATACAGGCATATTCCTCCGAGGATAAAACGATCTCAAGATTAGTACCCAAAAATTACGCACACAGGTACAAATCCACTTGCGGCTGCTATCCCACTTCGCCAGAGTCTCTTATAATTTCACCATGGATTAAGGATTGCGAAACCATAAACAAGAGTATCAACTACTTAGAAAAGATGACAAGAACGAGCGAGCGGGAGCGGAACAGAAGAAAATCGGGCCGAACCAGTTGAGGTACCCAACTCACGGCAAAGGTGGCGGCTCCTAAACTGATAATTTCCTCTGACCTTATTTTCTTCTTCTTTTTCTACCCTACTTCTCGTGTCCTCACCCTTCCTTTAAATACTAGTTAATTAACTCTTAAAGTCAACCACATATTATGAAAAAGGTCCAAGTCAAATACTAGCATTGGTATATTGGTTGACTTTAATTAGGATTTTGACTCATATGATTAATTAACACACAGTTAATTAAAAAGTCCAATTTAACTTCTTTAATTAATTCATAGAATTAATTATTTAAGTTAAATAAGTATAATAGCAAATTAACTAAAAATCAAATACACTCAAATAAATTATCCCACAATAAAAGATAATTAGAAACTACTTTACTTTAATTATATTGGACTACAACTAATCCAAAATAATGAAACAAAGTATAAGATATGTTTCTCATCTTTAAACAGGAATAACTTTAAATTGTAAGTATTTGAACTATGGATTTTACCATAAATGGAAATATCCCAGTTTACTATTATTACTTTGAATCCATATCGATATATCCAAACATTGACTTCGGTCAACCACTTTGAGAACCAAAAAATGGACTCACTCAAAGTTTACCTTCGATCAATATTTCCAACATTAGGTGACCTCCAAGCCGATGCAAAACTTTGCCATATTTCAACAATCATGAATTTTGGAAAGGTTGTGTGAGGGTCTATATATGTATATATACACGCACACATATATCTATAATAGAATATATCAGAGTTACACACGTGTATTACTGTACTGGAGCTTATTATTACATATTTTTATGAAGTAAAATTACGATAAGTACTGTAACCCCCACTGAGTTTCCCAAATATTTGATTGACTCTATTACACTTACACTTCTAAACACCTTATTACATACCTCACTCTTGGAATACATTTGGCTAAAGAAATCCTAAGGCAAGAAATTTTGTGTAGGGGATCAACAATTTTTTTGTATAACACGAGTCATTTTAACTTGACATTTGTCTCAGTTCATTAAAAATCGGCTAAATGACATACTTTTCGTCATTATTTTCGCCTCCTTTATCTTACATGGCATGTTAGCTTGGATACCCACAATCAATATATAAAACGGTATCTACATGGAGATAAAGCATAACATTTTAGGAAAATAGTTATGCTACTGACTTGCAAGTACTAAATGCAGGAAATTGAAACAAGTGTTATAACGATAAATTCTTACAGAATCTAATCAGGAAAAATATGAGAATATAGTATATGAGTCTAAGCTACTAGATCAATAATACACAACGAAAAAAGAAGGAACTGTCAGGAAATACCAATACTGTGCTATGAGCTGTGTTCAGTTGACCTGATCTGACTTGGACATCCAAGAAGGTGAGTACCATGTCTTCCTTTTCATAGTGGAATTACTTTGAAGAGATACTCTTTCTATATTTAGAACGAAAATTCAATTCTTGCTATTTGCTCTGCATGCCAAAAAAAGAGGAAAAAAAATAAGCATTGCTATATACTCCGTCCCAAAATGATCTTCCCATTTGACTATTCAAACTTTTTAAGAATATGAACACTTGCTTCACTAGTCATGTTGTGGTTATGCACTTTCAAGCCTAAATTATAAAATGGGAAGAACTTTTTGGGACAATAAAAAATGGCAAATGAGAAGATCATTTTGGGAAAGAGGGAGTACTTAATAACTTCTCAATGTAGCTCTTTGAAGACAGAAACCAGTACATTCAATGCTAACTGAATAGTAATGAAAAATACCTTACTGAATTAGGTAGAACTTAAAATCAACAGGTTTTAACCACATATGGAATGGAAGACTTGCATTTACCCAATGTGAGACTAAATTTTATCAATAACGATCAATTCCACCTTAAGAACAAACCTTAATTTTCTGTCCAGTCAGGGTCCACTCTATAAGCTTTGGCACTGTTTAAAAAGACCTATAAACAATTTTTTACTCGATTTTCTCTCTTCAAGTTCTGATTAATGATCATGTATTCATTATCATTTCAAAATTGATTTTCCAGAAATTAATTAAAGCTATCAGAAAAAAAGATAAGCTACATTTGATATTACACACCTTTACCGTGCACTAATAGAATGGAAATGTAGTGTAGAATAAAATTATGTACAGTTCTCTGAACTCATATTTTATTCCATGCTTACTTACAGATGATAAATATAATGATCGTTCAAGATTCCCCCTACATCAGCTTCTCTGTGTTACTTACAGAGGGCAAATATATGTTTCCAGAAGTCGAAAGAAAAATAACTGAGTTACTTAAATGAGTCATGCAATTGCATTGACCGAAACATTACAAATGTCAACCACCCAATTATTTGTAAAAGAAGGTATTAGTTGAAAGGAGTTGGAGAGGCTGATATTGATAGATGCTCTATGCTGACATCTTAATATTCCGTTATGAAACTTATCAACTTACGTAACCAACAATAGCAACTCGAATAAAGATGAGCTGAAAGTAACATAAAGAATTATCAGGTGACACGGAAATCCTGTTTTGGGTTCCATACACATAGTAGAATGTTACTGCACGAATCTTAGGCTCCGTTTGTTTTGCGGAAAATAACTTCCGGAAAACGATTTCTTGGAAAATGTTTTCCGGAAAACGATTTCTTGGAAAATGTTTTCCGGAAAATGTAATTTCCACTGTTTGGTGAATTTTAAGAAAATGCTTTCCGGAAAACTTTTTTAGATACATTAATTTTGATCACCTAGAGTATATATTAAAAAGAAATAATCAATAAATTAGTCATTATCTCCAATTTCAATTATAAAGTAAAATGGAAATGTAGTTTTGTAATTATAATGGACTAAAGTTAATAATTTAACATATTGCAAAATATTCATAAAAATAAAATATTTTTAGACATTTTTTAATTAACTGGGTATATTTAAAAAATAATTTTCGTAAAACAAAAATTGGAGTTAAAACAACAATTGAAGTGTTAGCATTTTCCGAAAAGCGTTTTCCTTAGGTGGAGGTAAGGAAAATGTTTTCCTTAGGAATGGAGGAAAACCACTTCCTTGGAAAACATTTTCCCCATTTTCCGGTGTTTAACAAACACCGGAAAATGGAGAAAATGTTTTCCGGAAGTTGTTTTCCGCCAAACAAACGGAGCCTTATATTCAAAGTTCCTCTGCAGCATACACAATAATCTTAACCGGTGAATTCCAGTGGAACAAACCTCATTAGATTCGATTACAACATTAAGTGGAAAGTGATGGTAAACCTGAACAGGTAATATATAACGCATTCAGTTTATATAGATTTCATATTACTTACCGGCTACAAATTCCATTCAGAAAAAGTCAAAAGTAGATAATGTTGCTAGATATAATTCAGAAATAAAAACCCATATCACTCCTCAGTGGCGAAGCCACATGTATGGGAAGGGGTTCACTTGACCCCCCTTAATTTTTGGAAAATGTCATTTAGCACCTTTATAATTTTAAAATGTACACTCAAAATACTATTTTTGCGCATTTTGACCCCCTTTACTTGTAAAATTTGCACTCGAGTAAACTTTTTGTTCCTAAACAATCCCGACCTCCTCTAGAACAAAAGTAGCGAAGCAAGATTCAATTTTTCCCAAAGGTTTGTCAAATGCCCTCCTAAATGGTTTTGCCACAATTTGCTAATGACTAGAACATAACTGAACTAGTTATCTCATAATATGTTCTATGAACATGAATATTGCGGTAAGCTGCACATTAGAATTATTGGTAATACAGCAAATCATGAATGAAGAGAAGAAGACTAGGTTTGGGACTTTGATACGGAGGCATTGATGTTCAAGGAATAGTTCTATAATCACGAGTTCACGACTCATAATAGAGAATCAGACGTAACCAAGTAATAAGCATAACCAACATGCCTGCAGAAGGTTACAAGTACCAGCAAAGGAGAAAAATACTGAGAATGTTAACATGGCAATGCCAGTACATGGGACCAGCTCTTGTACATGAGGGAAAAATATGAACCTGAAAAAGAAAAGGAAAGAAGATGACGGAGGGAGCGAGTATGTGAGCATGATTTCCTGGCTCATTATACTTGATGCCCCTATGTGAATCTGCCAAATGGAGAAACCAGTCAATTCGGCTCAAAGGGCACAATGCTAGTCAGTCTAAGGCTAAAGAGTTAGCTACCGAAACAGCATTTTTTACAGTCATTGACCATCTACAAATAATGTCAAAATCATGATCTTGAGATCAGAATTATGAGGGCTCTTGAAGAAAGGACGACATTAAATGGCATGGTAAACAATTTACACAGATGATTTACCCTTGTAGTTCTATTGTTCAAACTGTTCTCCCTGACTCCTTCAACAAACACATCTCCTCCTATGCGGAAAAGAGTACATGTTTGGGAGTGTTGTGTACTCCAAATCAGATAAACAGAGCTACAGAGCAACAGCGTTTAAGGCATATGGTGTGATAATCAATCAAAGAGAAAAAAATGATAATCTGCAAAGAGAGATGTTAAGTAATCCCGAGAGCTGTCAGGCGCTCGATATATTCAGAAATGAAATTTGACCATTCAGAAACATTTATGCAAACATCTTACTATAAGGAATATTAATATATTCCAAGTATATTTTGTAAATATCTTTTAGATATTAAACCTAGATATTGTATATATCAATTAGAAGATTGTATCTTGTACAACAAGCTAGACTAGGACTCTAGAACTTTCGATGTAACCCTATAAATATGTAACCTATTATCATTAATAAATTGAGTCTTTCATATTACTTCTTCTCTACCATGTATGATTGACTTCGTCTAACCCTCCTAAATTCTAATATGGTATCAGAGCAAAAAGATCCATAATAGGACTTCTCCACCAAAACCCTAGCGGCAAAACCCTAACCGCCCCACCACACTAAGTTTCCGCCACCCACCACCTTCAAAAACCCGCCACCCACCTAAAACACCACCACCACAATTGGCGAACCACCCTCATCGCCAAAAACTTTATCTTCTCACAATCATCGCCCTCACCAGCCATCACCTTCACACACCACCGCCATACATTACCACCATCGGCTAACTACCCTAATAGCCGAAAACCTTCCCCTTTTTTGTTTTGCTCATCCCCACCGCCATACATTACCCACCTAAAACACCACCACCACAATTGGCGAACCACCCTCATCGACAAAAACTTTATCTTCTCACAATCATCGCCCTCACCAGCCATCACCTCCACACACCACCGCCATACATTACCACCATCGGCTAACTACCCTAATAGCCGAAAACCTTCCCCTTTTTTGTTTTGCTCATCCCAACCGCAGGCAACCCCTCTCTAGCCGCCAACACAAACCCTAGCGGCACAACCCTACAGCCGTCTCACCCTATTACTACCCTTCACCCGCCACCCCACACCTCTCTTCCGCCACCCACCCACAAAATCTCTACCCTTCAAACACCACTTGGCAAAACCGTAGTCAAGCTAAGAATCCCCAGCCCCTAACCCCACCCACAAAACCAACCCCCCTCCACATCCGGCTCCACCCCTACTCCCTTCCTTCATCCATCTCACCAAATCCGACCGGACCACCCTCTACACCCGATTGAACCACCCCCTGCAGATCCGCAACCAGTCTAAACCCAACCCCTCCTCTATCCAGTCCTATCGTACCCCCCCCCCCAAAAAAAAAATCCTCTTCTTGACAAACACCCATTGTCAGAAACCTTACCATTGTTTACCCCTCGGCAAAACACCCTTCATTGCCGCACCTCCTTACTTCCGCCACCAACCACCTCCACCACCCTCGGTAAAACCCTAACTACCGAAACCATATCTTCATTACTATTTTTTTGTCTGCAATTACCTCTTAAAACCCTAGCGGTCAACCTATATCCGCCTCCTTCCAAACATCACCTCCTTCACCTCAGAACCTCCTCCATCCTTCAAACACCACTTGGTAAAACCCTAGCAAGCCAAGAACCGCCCGTCCCTAGCCCCTCCCCCACGCCATCCTCTTCTCACCCATCACACACCCTCGGTAACCCCTCCTTGCCGAAACCCTAGAGGCAACCCTACTCGCCTTGACAGACCTACACCCCAACTTTCCTACACCATCCACCACCCCCCTCCATCTCACCCGCTCCGGCTACACCCACAGCCGCACCCCCCCCCCCCTCAAACAGGCTGATCTACACCCCAACTTACCCCCCCCCCATAACTCCGGCTAAAACCCTCAGCCGCACGGACACCTCAAACCCCCCCCCCCCCCTTCATCAATCCCTCCCAAACAACCCCCTTGACTTCCAACTCCAGTTCACCCGGCCGGACCCCCCTGCCCCAGATTCTCTTCTTTTCCAACAACAACAACAACAACAAAGCCTTAGTCCCAAAATAATTTGGGGTCGGCTAACATGAATCCTCATATGTCATCGTGATAAAAGGAAGAGAGAGAGAGAGAAAGAGAAAGAGAAAGAGAGAGAGAGAGAGAGAGAGAGAGAGAGAAAGAGAGGAAAAAGATGGAGAAAATAAAATAAAATAAATAAATAAATAATAATAATAAAAAGTACGATCAACCCCCATCATTCACATGAATTTTCGCCCTCCACTCCAGCCTCTTCAACGCCACATCTTCATCCACTCCGAGTAAACTCATATCATTTTCAATCACCTTAATCAAAGTTTGCTTGGGTTTTCCCAAAAAAAAAAAAAAAAAAAAAAAAAAAAACCCCCGACTTATCCCCCCCCCCCTAAACAGCCCGCCCGGACCCTCTTCAATACCCGTCCGGACCACCTCCACAACCCGTCCTTTTAAGGCCAAACTCTAACTGCAGCCCCACCCTCGGCACAACCCAATTGTCGACACCCTCTCCGCCTACCGCACCATCAACTACCCTCTCTACCCCCCCCCCCCCTCCACATCACCTGCTGCACCACCGTCGGCAAACTCTCCTGCCGAATAAACCTCAGTCAGCTCTCAATCACACAATCGTCTTATGACGTAAAAACTCCAACGGTACCACAACAACCTCGCAGTGGCGAAGCCAGAATTTTTTAGGAAGGGGGTCAAGATTTTTTATACGATAACTATTATAACTGAGGAATCTGAAAGTGGTATATAAGGGGTCAAAATATTTATTTAGTGCAAAATTTTCTCAAAATTAAGGGGGTCAAAATGTGTAAATTCATTATTTTTAGTAATAAAAAGTTACTTCTTAAAAAATTAATAGTGCTAAAATTGACAAGTTCCAAAATTGAAGGGGGTCGGATGACCCCAACCTCGTCATTGTGATGACCAATTTATCTTCCACGTGAGGGGTACAACCCCTACATAGGTGACGACCAAGGTGACATCACGTGCTTCAACCTTTGCCAAACTCATCACGGCAACATCACACGCATCAGGGAACTCATCCACCTCAACTGCTTCATCACACCCGGTTCATTTCATTTCTTTCCAACATTGGACTTATCCAAGGATCGTCCATCTCGCGGGAGCGTATAAGGAATATTAATATATTCCAAGTACATTTTGTAAATATCTTTTAGATATTAAACCTAGATATTGTATATAGCAATTAGGAGATTGTATCTTGTACAACAAGCTAGACTAGGACTCTAGAACTTTCTATGTAACCCTATAAATATGTAATCTATTATCATTAATAAATTGAGTCTTTCATATTACTTCTTCTCTACCATGTATGATTGACTTCGTCTAACCCTCCTAAATTCTAATACTTACATGCTCACATTTCTATTCAGAGCCCACAGTGAAAGGAAGCAGTAGTTAGTGATTATTGAAGAAAAAACCTCAAATTTAAACCTAAAGCAGATTATAATTTCAGAATTTCCAAGAGCAAAATACACAAACATCGAATCCAAATAGAGAAGATGTAATGGAGATACCTTTCTTCGTACAAACTATGGAACTCCGGCCACTGCACCTTTGCCGGTGCTCCGTTTTCTCGGAGGACACCGGCCATTGCAGCTAGGCCGGGCACGTTAACGGCACAACCAACGAGCGGGAAAAGCGAACGATTCGACAACTGCTTCTGTCTGTCTGTCTGTCTTTCTTTCTCTTTCTTTTTTTTTTTTTTTTTTTTTTTTTTTTTTGGGGAGTCTTGTTTTGAGAGTAATAAATAATCTCTCCATCTCATAATAAATATTCCGTCCGTCCCGAAATGAATTTTTGGACATTCGTTGGGACAGAGGTAGTATTATATGTTTTATATTTTTTTTTGGTCAATCCCAAAATAAATATTTCATTTTTTATTTTATTTTTTGAAATCCTAAACCACCTAATTCAAATCTATCCAGAGGAAATCGAACCCAAGACCTCTCCGACGAAGAGACTTAAACCTGCTCAATATGCCGCTTGGGCTCAAGCTCCTTTAGCAAAATAAATACTCCCTCCATCCCAGAGTAATAGTCTTACTTTCTATTTTGGTATGTCCTAGGTAAGAGTCTCATTCCTAAAATAGCAATGAATCTTTACTATTCATCCCACTCATTCTCTCTCATACTTTACTTTTATACTCACAACACTAATCAACTTGTTATTCCCTCCCACTCATTCTCTCTCTTACTGTACTTTTACACTCACAAAACTTAAATCACTTTCATCATTCTTAATCTCTGTGTATTTGAGGGCGAATTCTTTTGCAAGGCACCATTGTGTACAAGGCACATGAATGCCTAAAATACCCTTACTCGGATACGCGCATTTCGTGTAAACGTGGACGAAATAATGGGTATTTCACACACTTTTACACGACATATGGCAAAGGTAAAAGTTGTTAGTTTCGCCTGATTTTACACGAAATAATGCGTGTTACACGAAACATAACACATGCATTTCACCAACTTTTACATGAAATAACACGATGCATTTCACCTAATTTGACACGAAATAAACAGTTTTTAACAAGGCTGCTGCATAATTCATACATCCAAACATCCAAACAAACAAATTTCATACAAACTGGATAATTCAAAAACCAATACATGATACACACATACTATGGCCTATTTCTTGCAATTCTTGCTGCGTTCGCCGCATTTGAGAGTCGATTGAATGTGTCTATCCGAGCTCTGTATGGCATGACCAGGTTACTTGCGCTTGGTTCACGTTCATTCTCCCAATATATCACTGGTGATGGTATTGGGTAATCATTATCTGACATGTGCAGCTGCAAAAGTAATAAAATAGTTAAATATAACGAATTTAAATAAGATAGTTAAATATAACGAATTAAAATACCATACCAATATAAAATGGTTTCCCACATGTCCCAACACAAGTGTGTCTGTGGGTGGTCCTACTACTCCTTGTGGTACAGTCACTGGAAGGCATGTGAAGCCACTGGTTTGCATGTACGAGACGAACACCACATTATACCTCGTGGTAATGATGTGCCCTAGCTCTGGGAGCCTCATATAATAATATTCAAGAGCCGGGGACGTATACCAAGCAATGCGATCGTAGAGCTCGTCTACAGGTCTCCAAGATATAACTCTCTGATAAAGCTCGCGGCGACTATGCAGCTCAATGCAACAATCTGAGCGCACTTGATGCCACATATCCTCATTTCCGTATATTTGCGCTGCTATGGATCTATAGACACAATTTCCATCACCTCTCACATATGTGATGCCTTCAATAAATGGGACAATGAAAAGCATAAACGACAAAGTATACCCAGAAGTATGTAGATTAGTGACTTTGAGTTGTCCATTTCCCTTTCCCCGACCCCGTCCTCGTCCTCGACCTCGTCCTCTCCCACGACTTGAAGCAGCTAGTAGTGGAAGAGACGTAGGAGTAGTAGGGCTAGATGGTATACTGTTTGAAGCTGATTTCGGATTGGGCGTGGACTTCAAAGAGTTTGACTCCCACGACATCAAACTCGATTGGGTTGATGCAATGAATGAAGATCTAGACCTGCTGCTAGTGGAGGGTGGTGTAGTGGGGACTCCAAAATATCTGTCAGTATGCTCCCAATCTGACAGTATTCTGGAACAGATGGTCCGGGGTTTATTTGCCTTTGAAATATGATCTGGCTCAGAAGCATCTCTGGTTTGTGGATGTAGCCCTTCATTTATCGTTTGGAATAACTTTCTCTTTATTGGTTCAGGTGCGTTCTGTAGTTCATTCCACATAGCTTCAAAAGAATTTTTATTGATTGAAGGCTCAGTTGGACAGTAGTCTAGTTCAATGTCCAACTTCTTCCAAAAAGCATGATACGCTTAATTGGTCTCGTACACGAGCTGATACGCTTCACTTCGTGTATTTCCTCACGGAATTACTCAGCTCACTCGTGTATTTTCATACGGAGCACACTATGCACCTCGTGTATTGGCATACAAAATCCTCTGTGTACTGGTATAAGTTGTTTCGTACACGAGCATAGAAACTACAGCTCGTGTATTGCCACACGAAATGCTCTGTTTACTGGGTAAAAAAGAATAGAATCATTAAGCAATCCATACATCATTCATTCATTAAGTAATCCATAATCACTTACATAAACCTAACCCAGAATTTCAATGTATCCCAAAAATGATAGTACTAACTTTAATATACTCCCTCCGTCCCAAAACTGAAAACTGAAAATGTGCAGATAAGATTTAATATACTCCATCCGTCCCAAAATGATAGTCTCGTTTGAATTTTCAAAAGAAAAATGGAAATGAGACTATCATTTTGGGACGGAGGGAGAATATAAAGGAACATAAAAATGGTACTAACTTTTTGGGACAAGAGAAAAATGGAAATGGAAATAATAGTACCTAAAGGTGATCTCCTAACATCTCGTGCACCCGTGTAATAGTAGCTATGACGTCCTCAGGTATCCTGTCATCCGTGAGCAAGGGAAGTAGCATATCCCTGATGCCGGGTAGTGCCTCTCCAAGCCCAGGCTGAGGTGGAATGTCAACTACTGGCTCATGTATCGGATTACTAATCCGAACATGACTCCTAGCCTGAAACCATGTTGTAGTCCATCCACTCTACCCAAATATCATCACAATCACCATATGCCTTCTTGTACCCCTTCTGACCAACCATCAAAGTGCACGTCAAGAAAGGCAAGGGCGTCATTCTGGGGATCCTCTGCTGGATCGCGAATTGCCTGGTAACCCGGTCAGGCATATACGCTTCAGTGATGTCTAAGAAGCATATAATCCCTCTGAAGTATGATACCGGCAGAAGCGCGTCTACTACGGTACCATAAGGAGTCCAACAAACCTATAACTCACTTTTGTTAGGAAACGTCAACAGAATACTCTCTCCGTCCCAGTGAAAGTGGCACTAGTGCCACTTACACTGGGACGGAGGGAGTATAACAATTTATAACAATTTTAATATAAATAACTCACCCTCTCAACAGGCATCGTGTCTAGGGTCCGGCGATACATCAGTAGATGCTCCATCTCCCTTCCAGCTCTATCACTACGTGACCATTTAAGGGCTCTCAGCTTCCCCTCCTGCCATTGCGGGTTCAAAAGTCGCCGGAAGTCCGGGAAGTACTCGTATATCCAGCCCTGAAATGTATGTAAATAAATTAGTAAATAATGTTACAAAAATAAAATACTCCCTCTGTCCCAAAATATATGTTGTTTTAGAGGTTTGCACACATATTAACAAATGTAATTAATACTTGTAAAAAAGACTCAATCACCCCTATAAAAGTTCAACTACCAATTAAATTAAATCTTGGGAAAGAGGGAGTATTAAAGAAATATTAAATATTACCTCTAGCAGAGTCGAACAACCACCCATCTGAGCGCATCCGGATCTGGACGCCTTCCCCAACTCGCGGTACAAGTACGCCAAAGCAGCTGATCCCCAGGCGAGACGCCCCACTTTCGGAAGATCCATGCACAGTGAAAGATAGGCTGCAGGCATCTTATCCTAACTCTTGTCCACGAACAACGTGCAACCTAAGAGGAACAGGATATAAGTAGAAGCACGCTGGTCATCTGTCATGGCTGAACGGGCCTGAAAGGCAAGCCGGAGGTCATGTAATATATAGGACGTGCCCCTCAGTCAGCCGATGAGATGTCTCTGGATCTTGTCTAGGTCAGGCTCTGGATCCGCCTTCCTAACAGGAATACCTAGACAGCTGATACCTATAAATTGAAAATGAAAAAATTGATAAAATTGATAAAATTTATGAAATTGATAAAAGTATATAACAACAATATACCTAGAATATGAGTGACGTCATGCATCGTGATCGTCATCTCCCCCCACGGCATGTGGAACGTGTTAGTCTCAGGAGACCACCGTTCCACAAATGCCGTTAGCAGCGCTGAGCTAGTCCGGCGAATGGTGGTATCATGCACGTGATGGATACCCGATGCATCAACTGCAGTCAACCAAGCTCTATCATCCTCCGCCAGATTAGCACGCGAGAACCTGTTGATTCCAAACAAAACATTATAATTAATACTCCATCCGTTCCAGAAAAAAGTCACATTTTGATTTTTTGTGGTGAACAAAAATGAACTTTGACCAAACATTGGTGTCAATTTAATGATCACAATGAAATTATAGAAATTGTTATTGATAAATCACTTAAAGATTTATCAATTACAATTTTTAGAATTTCACAATAATGATTAGATTAACACCAATGTTTCGTCAAAGTTTATTTTTGTTCACCACAAAAAGTTAAAATGGGACTGTTTTTCTGGAACGGAGGGAGAAACACACTAAAAAAAAATAATAAAACTATTTATAAACAAATAGCTTACCTATCCAGATGCTTCTGTCTGGTATAGAACTTCACCACTGACTGACAAGTGGGGTTGCCCCAAATCTCTCGGGCTTGGTGATGACCGAACCCGTATAACAGCTCACACACCTCTGGGCCGCCACCTGGGTCGCTCTCAATCTGCCATGGTGTAACAGGCTTCTTCCCCCCTGCGGCTCGTGCCTCCTCTCTAGCCACCTGCGGACCCTGCCTCCTGCGAGGCCTCAAAGCTGCATCATCCTCCTCCTCCTCACCGTCATCAGATGCTCGTGCCTCCGCATCTGCCTCAGGTACGTCTGATGCCGTATCATCAGAATTAGAAGATGATGACTCTGCATCTGCCTCGGGAACATAAGAGGCCGTCTCATCATCTGTACGCTCCTCATTTCCTACATCCTCAGGCTGTACATCCTCAGTCTGATGAAGCAAGACATTCTTGTCATGCTTCTTTTTGGTGCGCAAAGCTGCCTCCTCGGCCTTCCTCTTTCTATTAGACGCATTCGAACGTTCACGTCCCTACAAAAAAAATTAAATAAGAGACAATAAATAAGCGACAATTCTAGTTGAAATATTTAACAACAGTAAATTTGGACAATTCAACAAACAAACAGTGCTACAAACAATCTACAACAATAAATCATCAATCTACAATTTTTGTTTTTTTTCAGTAACAGTTTACATTTCGTGTGCTTACACACGAAATGTTGAGAACCATTTCGTATGCCTATACACGAAATGTTGAGAACCATCTCGTGTAAAGTTCATACGAGTTACATGGAACCATCTCGTGTAAAGGCATACGAAACCCACAAGAACAACTCGTGTAAAACCACACGAAATCAACGCCGACAGTTTCAGATTTTTTAACCACCAATTCGTACACAATTCGAACAATAAACCCCAAATAAAACAATCAAACACAATTACAACAATGTAGGATCAAATTTAAACTACAATTAAGCATTATAGGATCGAATTTTAGGCATAAAAGTCAAGTTAGGAATTGAAATTGAAAGTTAGGGTTATAAATTGGGGGTTACCTATGTAGCGGCGGTAGAGGAGGTGGCGCCAGACTTGCCACCGACGGTGGGGAGCTTCTTTTTCATTGTTTGTGGTGGTGTGTTGTGGTGGTTTGTTGTGGTGGTGGTAGTCAGGTGGAGTATCGTTTGTTGATGGAGGGAGTGAGAGATGGATGATTTTTTTTAAAATGAATGGATTTGGGTAGTTTGGATGTATATATATGAGGGTATTATAGTAAATAACTTATGCCTTGCACAACCCATGCCTTGCAAATAAGAACCCCGTATTTGAGAGGTAGGACTCTTACTCTGGAACGTAGGTAGTATTTCATTACAAAAGTGTTTTAGCATAATTTAACATTGTACAATTAATATTTAAAATATACTCCCTCCGTCTCAAAATAGATGTCGTTTCGGAGTGTTTCACATATATTAAGAAATGTCATTAATTCATGTAAAGAAGTCTCAAATACCCCTAAAGTAATTGAACTACCTAGGTAATTAAATGGTTAGGTAAGAGATAGTTCACTATCATTATTAAGGGTATAATTGGTATAGAGCAATAAAAAAGCTTTGAAAATAGTGAAACGACAAGTATTTTGAGACAAAATTTAACTCTCAAAAGGACATCTAATTTGAGACGGAGGGAGTAATTTATAAAAGGTTAACAAGTCAAATGCGACATTTACGAGAAAATAGTAGATAATCAGCCAATCAAGTTATATATGTTCAATGGTTCAAACCCATCCACCTTAATTTGTCCAGACCAGTAATCTTAGATGTTTTAAGTTATATATTATGTGAAGAAAACTTCAATCATGGTATAATTTAAGTTAAACCTTCAGTAAAATGTACTCCCGCTCCAGAGAGAGTAAGTGTACATCTTTCTTTTTTAGTTTGTCCCAGAGTAACTAAACTCATTTGGTGAAGTTAATTGGTTTCTGTAACTTGGAGGTTATTTTACGTTTAGGAATCAGCAACTTTCATGTGGTGTTTTTAAAGTAATTTTCTCATAATGAAATTTGGAGTTGTGTAATGGAAAAACAGTCTCTCTGAAACATTTCCATCATTCAATTGTTTTTTCACATATCAGGTCGGCTTTTTAACCAATTTAGTAGTGATATAGTGGATTGATTAATTTCAAGATTTATGCGACATGGTAGTTTTGTATTGCATGTTTATTGATTATGTGTGATGTATTGTCATCGTGCCATCAGCACCGACATGAATACTAGTGTACGTTTAATTACAGTCATTTCGTTTTTTGCAAGAAATAGTTTCTGGCACATGATGACACAAAAACAAAACCCCAATTTTTATTCTTTTTTTTTCTTTAGCAGAACCCCCTTTTATCAATGTAGAAAAGAAAAGAAACTTGTGTAAAACGGTTTCACACGTGAGACGGGTCTTGTTAAGAGAGTAAATGGTTTGTCCCTATGGGCAGTGCGGGTCAAACACATTTCCTCTCTCATCGAGATCCATCTCATTTGTGATTTGTGAGACGGTCTACACAAAACTTCGAATTACTGTACAGAGTTCTATAGTATTTACTATTTAGTAACGATGATCTTTATATATCTAAATTGAATTTCTTACAAACGAGTACTTTCAAGTTGCAACATATTTTCTTTCAAAATAATATACTATAATAAAATTAAAAACAGAAAAAAAAATCTTAAGAAACATAAAAAGCACAAAATACATATCCAAAACTTATACTACTATCACTAACTATTTATTTGAAATCAGCTTGAACAAATTCTTTGCTCAAAAAAACAATTGGACCCCCTTTTCTTCAGATTATTGATCTTTTTGGCAATTTGATGGATCTAACATTTAGGAAGATCACTTGGAGGTGGCAAAACAGATTGATTAGGCCCTTTCCCATTCTCCACCAAAAATGCCATTTTTAGCCCCCATGTTGTGTGCACCTCCAAATGACAATGCATGAACCAAACTCCTGTAGTTCCAAAACACACAAATATCTAGTAAGAACTCAAACCTCAAAAAATAATTAATACCCCCTCTGTTTCCAAATAATCTTCTCATTTTTCATTGTCCCGAAAAGTTCTTCCTATTTCTACAATTTAGGCTTAAATGTGCATAAACACAACATGGCTAGTGAAGGAAGACTTATATCCTTAAAAAGTTTGAATAGTCAAATGCGAAGATCATTTTGGGACGGAGGGCAGTGGCGGACCTATGCCTAAGGATAAGATGCAATTTTTGTAGATTTTAAATTAATTAGTGCAATAAATTAAACTTTGCCCCCCTTCCAATGAAGAAAAAAATACACTAAATTTTTTTCTTGTCCCCTTACACTAATAAAAATAATTTGCCCCCCTTTAAAAATATTCCTGGGTCCGCCACTGACGGAGGGAGTAGAGTTTTCGACCTAGGCTGCTGCAGCCAATTTTTTATTTTTTTTTCTAAATTGCGACTTATAGCTGCAGCAGTTCCAAATTCAGAATTTTCTTGGTGAATTATGATTATACAAGAAAATATGTTCAATAAATGATTTTACCTGGATTATCAGCTCGAAATCTAATCGCTACCCAACCACCATTGGGTACACCGATCGTGTTCCTCTCTACGGGGTCAACGAGATTGAAATTGTTCGGGTCGGTCTTCGGATTGTAGTTCCCGACACCCTTACCAATTGCAAAGAAGTTAAACCCGTGCAAATGGACCGGGTGGTTCTCCGGGGCGATGATGCCGGTATCTTGTAATACAAGCTGCACGGTGTCGTTGTAGTTTAGCCTATAAAGTCGGGTACCATTTGTGGTAGCCAAACTCCCATTTAGGGTACCCGTATAATTGAATACAATAGGCGGGTTGGCGGGAAAATCAGTTGTGAATACTCCTTTTGTCTTGAAATAATGTGCTTGAAGAAGAGCCGTTGTAGGCATGACAAAGGTAACGTTATTTATACCGGCCACAACCCGGCTCCCATTACCCGCTTTGCAAGTGGGGCAGGAGTTTATCCCCAGCCCCACTGTGAAAAGTAGGGAGTGGTCAATATTTAGGGGCACTTTGGCGGGGAATTTTTTTGAGTTAAGGCTACGGAGGGAGTCGGTGAAACTGTTGGCCACTGGGGTGGCGTTTGTAGGAGGTGCGGTGGTGAGAGTGGTGGCGACAGTGGAGACGGTACCTGAGTAGTGGAGGGTGGCAGTGGCGGTCTTGTTGTCGACTATGATGGGCGAGTCCATGAACGGGGAGGCGGCAACCAAGTACTTGCCCGCGTTTTGGTTGGCGGTCACAATGACATTGGTGGTTTGGCCCGGGGCTATTACGATCGTGTCAGTTTTGAAGGGCTTTACGTATGTGGCATCAACTTCGACAACCGTTAGTTTATGCCCCGCGATCTTGAAAAATAGTTCTTCATTAAGTGCAGCGCTGATTATACGTAGCATGTATGATTTTCCGCTCTCTACACTCAACTTGAATCCTCCTGCACAAAATTTCGATCAGTTTCATATACATGAGTAATTTCAACTATTAAAAATGGACATTCATTTTAAAACACATCTAAATATATACCTTGTGCTCCACAAGTAGAGATTGGTCCCGGATGGCCATTAATGGTATGCGCATCGGAAACATTTGGCGCCAATCCCGATTTCAAAGCTTCGTTGATAACGGCTTCGACATCTGATTTCCACCATTCACCCAGTATAACCACTGCTTCGTTGTCAGGTTTTGGAAAGGGGTAAGGAACACCGCGTTTGGGCAAAATGACAATGCCGCCATGGACCGTGGCCCTTAGCCAAAGAATATGTGCGTGCCAAAAGAGCGTGCCTCGTTGGCCAGTGATCGTGAAGTTGTACACATAGTTCTGCCCGGGCTGGATCGGGCATTGTGTAATGTATGCAGGACCGTCTGCCCATCCAGTTCGCAGTTGTCGGATTCCATGCCTTGAAGAAAAAGGTAAAGATGAAAATTGTACGTTACCATGTGAAAATGACCAAAATGCCCCTGTTGTGCGTTAGAGGCTTATAAGGGCGTAGTAGTAATTTACTATTCTTACCAATGGATTGAGACATTGTACTTGACATGGTTGACGACGTTAACGAGCACGTTATCACCCTCTCTAGCGTAGAGAGTTGGTCCGGGGAATTGGCCATTGACGGTTACAATGGGCTTTGATGAGCATAACCGGTTAGTGTTCTTCGTTACCACCTGCAACAAGTTAATTTTTACAACTGATTAGTTAGCGCGTGATAAAAGACGATTATACCCTTAATACAAGATCCGACCGCCAACAAATATAGAGTGTGGTATGCAGTCGAATGACAAGTGCCCCGAACAAGAATTATTCTACCGGTTGCAATATAAAGTACTACGTAAATAAAATCGAAACAACAATGTACTTACATCGAAATGATAACGTCGAACCCTGCAATCGGCCAACAACGGAAGCAAGAACGCGACGAAGATCAAAACCCGAGCACCCGAGTAGAACTGATCAATCTTCATTCTTGATCTTCTGTCTTCTGAAACTCTGAATCTGATCTTCTCTTTGTTTTGTACAGTACTAATGTCTAGTTATGGTTTCTCTATCTTGCTAGCTCACTTGTTGCACTCAATGGTACATATGACTTCCCAACTCGCGGTTATATAGTAGGTCATAAGTGCCATGGATGTAATGTCCCTTTTCCTTAGTAGGTGAATGAATTAGATAGATTCTTTAAAAACAATTCTTTTTTTTTGTGTGTGTGTGTGTGTTTGTTAAATGGTTTCTTGCATATTACATAAAGTATTATGTTTTTTTTTCTTTCTATTTTAAGGTACATTGATGGACCAACTTTGATTGGGAAATTTAGTTTTTTTTTTAAATATATTTAGCCAATGTGCATGTTGATAAGTGACTTATTTATGATGTGGTTAGGTTAAATTAATATAATGGGTCAGCAAAAATGACTTAAATTCTTACTCCCTCTGTCCCTAAATGAGTGTCCAAATTTCATTTTAAGGGACATTGAAAATCTCAACTTCTTGAACAATTTGGTAACAACGATTCATATATAATCTTGTAATCTCCCTTCCAAACCTTTAGTTTTGCACGTATAAAGAAACCAGTGAAAAAAAATTCGAAAAAAAACGTTTAGGGAGAAAGTTATGTTAAAAAAAGACACTCATTTAGGGACAAAGATTTCTTGAAAATGGACGTTCATTTAGGGACAGAGGGAGTATTATTTATGCTTGTAGAGTTCTTGAAATATTGTTTAATAGTTTTAGGCTCTCTTTTTAATATTTTTTCAATTAGGGTACTCCAAAATGTTGCTCAGTGAAGTCCCGGTTTAAAAATGTCTGTTATCATACTGCATCTGAGTGACATGACATATACCGCAAGTTTGAGACAGAATCATACTGCATCTGAGTGACATGACATATACCGCAAGTTTGAGACAGAAGGAGTAAGGATTTCGAACCGCTGAACCGAGCGGTTAGCTCCACCCAATGGTTCCGATTGGAGCCACCTCATTTTAGCTCCATCCAACGGTTGAGATGTGTCTGAACTCGGTGGAACCCAAAAAAAATTGAAATCATCTTAGCCGCACACCCAAACCGCTCGCCTATGTGGCCTTGATCGGAGCAGTTGGGTGGAGGGGTGCAGCGAACATGGGTGGAGCGGTTCCGGGTCCAAGGAGTAATATTATAGTGTGCGAAATTTCAATAATTATATTCAAAGGTGTCTCACTCATGAAATATATACTCCCTCCGTCCCAGCATAAGTTAGATTTCTTTCCCTTTTGGGACGTCCCACTAAAAGTGAGACTGCCCAAAATGAAAATGTTTCAACCTCACTCATTCTCTCTCTTCATTTTCCACAACTCAATTTATTCAACCAACATTACTATTTATCTCACTCATTCACTCTCTTCATTTTCCACCACTTAATTTATCCAACTAACACTACTATTTACTCCACTCATTCTCCCTCTTCATTTTCTACCACATTTACTAGTTTTTCTTAATTAGTGTGCAAACTTCTCTAGTCCTACTTGTGCTGAGACGGAGAGAGCTTGTGATAAAAATTTATCCCAATATGTTTAGATTAATCTCTTGCCTAACCTACTAATACTCTTTTCATCCGTAAGTGATAGTCTCATTTCTCCTTTTTGTTTGTTTCACTAAATTTATCTTATTTCTATAATGAAGAATTCCAAGTTATTGAATTTTCAAAACGTATATTATAACTTTAAAAATGTGAAAAGTTAAACGAGTGTACCATTTTGAGACGGAGTGAGTTTTTTTTTTTTTTTTTTTTTTTCAAATTAGACGATCCTACTATATGGTTTCTAGAAACAAGTAAATGGTTCTTTCAATGAAAAAGAAAAATGATTATGACCTTCTTAATATGGTTCCTTCATTTAAATAAATAAATATATGGTTCCTTCATTTAACCATTATTTAAGAAAAAATTATTATTTTTATGCAATTTTGTTATTAATAATATTTTTAATGTGAAGCAATAATAACTTTAAAATTGCATACAAATAATTGAATTTCTATTAAATAATAGTTAAAAGTAAATTAAAATGATCGTAAAAATCAAAGTGATGTTATCTTTTCGAGGCGGAGTGAATACTACTCATATTCAAAGTCTCAAATATACAAAAAGTTAACTTTCAAAATATATCTTGTAATAATAATGGTCAATTATTTAGAAACAAATGTTGTAGCATCAAAAGAAAAGTTGCAAATTATGTTGATTTTTCACTTTTATGGTAAAAGAAATGGTGTGAAAACAACTTCTCATATGCATGCAATTAGTGAAGAGGGCTATAATTATGTATGTCAATGGCTGTTGAGTTCGGATCAAATGTATAAATTTTCATCCCAATTTATAATTACCTATTAGGAACTAGTTTAGGAAGTGATCATAAGTTTATGAATTATTCTCATTAAACCTTTTTTAAAGGCCATGTACCATACAAACCTATATTAATCCTAAAAAGCAGCATGTTGTATGTAATAGTACCTCTGTTCGAAAAAAAATGTTCGAAATTGCTCTTATCAATTGACCCTTAATTGTTTACCTCCGTCCCAAAATAAATGTGCAAAAAAATGTTTATTCTCCCTCCGTCACAAAATAAATGTTCAAAATTGCTCTTGATCAAGAACAATTTTGAACATTTATTTGGAGACGGAGGGAGTATGAAGTTACCAAGTACGTACTCAATGTAGCCATTAATTGGTTGCAAAATGGCTTTCAAAGATTATGATGCTTTTAGTTAGCAATTCCCAACCAAAGACAAGACAATTATGGATTGTTTGATTTCAAAGATTTAACCGATGGTGGGTAAGTAACCAATTCTTGTCTTCCCCTATCTTTCTCTATCAATAAACATATCCAAATTCTCTATATACCCGATATGAATTTCACATGTCTATTATTTTTTCCGTCTTGAAATGAATGTCAATTTTTTTTAAATGTGACGTTTCAAAATGAAAGTCCGTTTGTCGTAAATTATTAAATCATTTATCATCAAATAACAAAATTTAACTCACACTTATACTCATAATGTAATATGGTGCCGTCATTAGGGGTTTTATGTGTGTAAGCTACTAAAAATGCTTATTTACCAACTTTCGTAAGTGTCAAAACTGAACATTGATTTTGAAACGGAATACAAATTATATATTGATGCCGTACTTTTTTTGAGCATGCGATTTTTCCGTATACTCTCATTTATTATGATTTAATTCATTGCATATTACAATAAGTTAAGTATGAAATGAATTTACTTAATAATATAGAATCTCTATAAATTTACTCAATTTTTTTTTCCAATTATCTTCTAGAAGGTAAACATGGTTAATAACAGAAGAATAGTTAGAATTAAGGAATGCACAAATGTTAGTCATCTCTATCCTTGTATATAAAGTTTCCAAACAAGGCCTATGTGTTTTGTGACGAAAACTAAATGGGCTATAAAGCCTGTGGGCTAAACTTGGCATGCTAAAGGGCCAGCCCATGCTCTAAATGGCGAGCTACCATGATCCGGGCCGAATTGTGTCGCACATAGTACTAAGCGGTACGCTACAAACTGAGGTTCAGGGCGGGGGCATGACCGAATCAAACCGCGTGGTGTGATTAGGTTCCACTCGGTGTTAAAAATTGGCAAATTATAAGGTTCGGTTTTGATTGTGGATTGACCGATTCAGACCAAATCAGACCGAACTAAACCAAACCAAACCAAAATATGGTTTGAGATCACAAGCTTGAATCACCAGACTAAATCGCCCCATCGCATTTATTAACCACATATTTGAATGTTCAGTAATATTTACAATAAAATCGTTAAAAACTTGCATTAGACTAACCCCTAACCCTCGCATTGCATATTAGATTTCAAAATTTTTCTTTTATCTTTTTTCAAAGTGATACATCGCTAATCAATTTTTCTATACATCCAAAATTTGCGTAGTGCCTTATGTTCCTTCGACGTCTTTCTTTTTTGACTCCCTAGTCCATATTCCTCTAGCCTTTCTCTTTGACTCTTTCTTTGGAATTGCTCGCCTTTCCTTCATAATCACTAGAAATTTAAACAAATTTGATAACGAGTTATGTTATGAATGGTATGAATCAATATATTAAACTGGATTAGACCATTGTTGTTTGGTTAAATCCATTTTAACATTAATATCTAATCAAAGTTCACTTGTATTATCATTAAAACCCAACTAAGGCTGTCTTTATTATAAATGGAGGGAGTATGATATAAATAGCAAAGCGATGGAGTTTTGGAACTCTTTCGAGCGTGCCCGAAAGCGGACGTGACTTTTAACTTGGGATAAATTTCTATGAGGCTTTCCGCATATCTAATCAATATGAATTTTGAGATCAACAAAAATCATCGGCCTTTGCCCTTTGATTATGACGTTAAAAAATTCAAAAGACGATGTTTAGACCCTGAATTTTTTTATTTTGAGATCAACAAAAATCATTGGCTTATTTTAATTTATTTTCGTTTTTGTGTTCTGAAACATATAAATAATTCGTTTTTAAAGTTGTTGGTGACAGTTTTTGCTGTTTTATATCATTGAGACTCTTTTTCAATCTTCGTATTCATTGAATCAATGAAATTTGAAAATCATTCTCTGGTAATTGTGCGCGATTGAATAGTGTTTGATATAATTTATGATTCTGCTTTTGCCACGTAACGTATTAATTATAGGTTTTGTCCCATCAATTTCCACAATATCTGGAGCAAATTTTTTATGGGTAAATAATAAAGTTACAAAAGATGGATACAAAATGTGGTCTACACAATGTCATAATTGTGTTAGGTTTTTTTTTATTAGAGTGTGGCGGGTTAACGCTCGATGTAACAAATAAAATATCGCTACCTCATTTTGTGTTTTGTGAATTTCTTTGTAATCCTAGCCAGTGTTCTAAAAGATGGGCGCCTAGGCGGTAGTGGGGGTGTTCCGCCGCGATTTTTGTCAAATCGGCCAACTTAGGCGCTGGGCGAGCTAGGCGGATTTAGGTCGAGCTAGGCGGGCTTGGACGCAGACTAGGCGGCTTGCATCTTTTTGTTTTTTTTAATTGATCGATGAACGTGTGAGAGATGGCTTAGTTAGTCAGTTCTGCTCTAATTCGTGTAAAGCTGTCATTTTGTGGTCCTTGGTGCATTACACAAGATCAAAAAAGTTTTCAAATTAAGAATAAATTTGAAAAGTTTTTGGAAATTCATTTTGGGACAGAGGGAATAACATTTTGTGTCAACTGTTACTCTTAAATTATCCAGGTTTTGTTGAACAAGATCACAAAATAGTTTTTTTTTTTGGTAATTTCTCGCCCCCGCCTAAGCACTGTAGACGTAGGCGCTAGGCTCGGATCCGCCGCTTAATGGCCGCCTAGCAATTTTCAAAACACTTATCCTAGCATTGCCCATTTTTCATGAGATGCATTTATTCTTGTAGGTTTGTGCTAAATGCTATGGTCATTTTTAGGAAACCAGATCTCCTGTACCCATCCGGTGTGCCATCTATGTGCCCAAAGTGATCCGGCCGTTAATATGTTTGAATAATATTAATAAAATGTTAATCTTAAAAACTGTGAGCGGTTGGATCACTTTGGGCACATGGAGTGACACACCGAATGGGCACAGAAGATCTGCTCTCCATTTTTAGCCTGATATGTGAGACTCTGTTAAAATAAACTATCATTCATGTGTGACAAAATCCTTTTGTAATCTCATTGAAAAGAACTTTTAACAATACTATGTTTATTTTGAACAAAACCTTTCAATTTTTAAAAATCATCTTACCATATTTTTGGTACTCTCTTCAAGTTGTAGTTTGTCCATTTCACTAAAAAAGAAATCTAGCCTAAGGCCCACAGCTACTCTCTAAATTTTGAAATTAATGTCTCAAAAAAATGAAATTAATGTCTATTTTTACTTAAGGAATACTTTATATTTTGAGAATTTAATCGTAAAAATATGTAAATGTTTTTGTTATAAACTCTTACTACTATACTTTGACTTTTACGAGGTTATTTTTTATAAGGTAAAAAAAAAAAATCATTGAAGGACAATACTTCTTCCGTCTCATAATTATGTGGACAAAATGAGTTGTGCGCGGGAATTAAGGGATGAATAGTAGTGGGTAGTTGTTGTGAGTGTAAAAAGTAAAGTAGTTGAGAGAAAGTGAGGTAGAGAATAATAAGTTGATTGGTGTTGTGAGTATAAAAGTAAAGTACGAGAAAAAATGAGTGGGAAGAATAGTAAAAATTCTTTACCAATTTAAGAAAGTGTAAATTATCATTACAACGACACGCCCAAAATAAAAATTTGTCCACATAATTATGGAACGGATGGAGTATAAGCACTTTGTATGAAATTTTGAGACACATATTTTGAGAAAAGCACTTTGTATGAAATTTTGAGACACATATTTTGAGAAAATAGACATGCATTATTATTTGCTCAAAAGAACAATATTAAATCACTAATAATGCTTTTTCTTTGAGGAAGTTCGCTAATGATACTTAATGTGAACACCATAAGTCATACATTGAATTTGATCTCCTTCATTCCGCTCAATTGTGTAGTGAAACTGGAAAAGCAACTACTCTGTATTTGGTCACATTAAAAAAAAAAAAAAAAATTACACAACATTAAACCATTAGAGGAGTTTGCACATTAATTAAAAAAAAAAAAAAAGTAAATGTGTGGTAGAAAATGAAGAGAGAGAATGAGTGGAGTAAATAGTAGTGTTAGTTAGATAAATTGATCGGTGGAAAATGAAGAGAGACTATGAGTGAGATAAATAGTATTCCCTCCGTTTCGTAATACTTGACGTTTTAACTTTCTTCACTTAGATTAAGAAAAACAATTATTACATGTAAGAAAGACTCAAACACCCCTATAACAATTCATTTACCTAGGTAATTAAATGCATTTACAAAGGGTGTGTCAATTATTAAATAAGAGTATAATTGGTAAGTAATGGTAAAAGTTCGTAGAAAATTGAAAAGTGTCAAATATTTTGGAACAAAATTGAACACCTAAAACGACATGTTTTGCGAAACGGAGGGAGTAGTGTTTGACTTAATAAATTGAGTGGAGTTGAAACATTTTCATTTTGGGAAGTCTCACTTGTGCTAGGACGGAGGGAGTATACATTACCACAAAATATCAAAATCACTTTTTTGTTTATGAGGAACAAAATCACTTACCTAACCAAATGAAAAAAGACCAAGTTTCGGTATATTTTTGCTATATTTAAAATAATAATTATAACGCTTGCCATCATAATAAATTGGCGTTAAATAATTTACGCAATATAACCCATAAAAGTTAGATGCTACAAAAAACACATAAAAAATTAGAAGTAGAAGAAGGACCCGGAACCGCTCCACTCAAGTTAGCTCCACCCCTCCATCCAACGGCTCCGATCAATGCCACATAAGTGAGCGGTTTGGGTGTGCGGCTAAGATGATTTCATTTTTTTGTGGGTCCCACCGAGTTCGGATACATCTCATCCGTTGGGTGGAGCTAACTCATGGGTGCAGCGGTTCGAAATCTGAAGAAGAAGAAGAAGAAGAAGAAGAAGAAGAAATTTTTTGAAGTCAAATGAAATTGACCAAACAATTTTATTTTTTTTCTAAAAATTTGGAGTATTTTAGAAAAAAGCAGATAAATATTTTTTATTTTGAAATAAAAAAACATAAAATTATTTTTTTTTCCGAAAGAAAAATAGAATCAGAAAAATAATTGGAAACCATAAATAGGAGATCTTTCTTCATGGTACAACTGCAAACCGCTTTATTCTCCAATCCCGTATACAATTCTTAAAATCCTATTTATCTCTATATTTATTATGGGGCCAAAAATTGCAGAGGAGCAAAATATTCTATACTCCCTTCATCCCATCTTAAACTTAAAAAAACAAAAAAACAAAAAAAATGGGCACAAGAGCTTGCCATCATAATAAATTGGCGTTAAATAATTTACGCAATATAACCCATAAAAGTTAGATGCTTCAAAAAACACATAAAAAATTAGAAGAAGAAGAAGAAGAAATTTGAAGTCAAATGAAATTGACCAAACAATTTTATTTTTTTTTTCTAAAAATTTGGAGTATTTTAGAAAAAAGCAGATAAATATTTTTTATTTTGAAATAAAAAAACATAAAATTATTATTTTTTTCCGAAAGAAAAATAGAATCAGAAAAATAATTGGAAACCATAAATAGGAGATCTTTCTTCATGGTACAACTGCAAACCGCTTTATTCTCCAATCCCGTATACTATTCTTAAAATCCTAGTTATCTCTATATTTATTATATTTATTATGGGGCCAGAAATTGCAGAGGAGCAGAATATTCTATACTTTCTCTGTCTCATTTTAAACTTTAAAAAAAAAATTTAAAAAAATGTGATCACAAGGTTTAAGATGAGAATCTTTATATTATAAAATATTGATAGTGGGGTAGAGTGTTGTGAGTATAGAAAGTGGGTAGGAGAGAAAAAGTGGGTTAGGGAATAGTTAGTGGATAATTGTTGTGTGTATGATATGTAAGTCTCACTAAATAAAAAAGTACGTATAACTTTCCTTTTTTTAGATTTTGAAGTTTAAAATGAGACTTTGAAGTTTAAAATGGGACGGAGGAGTACATACAAACCTATACGTACACTGAATCTCTTTCTCTCTCTGCGTCCTGGTCCTGCTCACTATTTTCCCAGCCACCATCGCCGCCACTCACTCCATAACTCCTTTTTTCCGCTCCCGTTCTGCATCCAAGAGAAAAGGTATAATAATATAAGACAGTTTTAACGCAATATTTACATATTTTCTTATTAAATCATCAATTTCTCCTCTGTAACTTCCCCCACTCTTGTTGGATTTTCTACATGCGCATGTATATTCAAAATTCTCCAGTTCAATCAAAAGGGTTTGTTTTTCTTCGATTATTCTTTAATGGGTTTTCGTTCACTTTTGTTTTCGTAAACTTTTTCATAAGATTTGCAGATCTGGGCAATTTTTTGTGAATGAGTTAATGTGATCATGTTGGGGCATTTTGATTGTTATATTATGTAATTAATCCTTTTAGTTAGTGGAAAATTGAATTTTTGGATTAGTGATCCATGGTACTCTCTTTAATATTCCACAATGTGGTGGTGTTTGCTTTTAGACAAAGTTTATAATCCCTCTGTAAATGAGATTTGACTAAAATTAATGTCGATCTAATCATTCTAGTGAACTTCTAAAAATTGTGATTGACAAATCATTATGTGGTTTATAAATAACAACTTTTAAGATTTCATTGTGATTATTAGATTAACACGAATGTTTGGTCAAAGTTCATTTATGTTTGACCATAATTATATGGGGTGTTCTTGTCCATATCTTTTTCTGGTTGGGTTTGCTTTATGATTTTTTTTAATTGTTTAATAAGATTTGTAACTGTCAAGGACTACATTCTGCTTGTTTCAAAAAAAAAAAGATTACATTCTGCTAGTGGTTAAGTCAAAGATTGCCTTTTTTTTTACAATAAATTAATTGGATTGACTTTGATTCTTATAATCTGTGCTTTAGTCAACGTTTAGGGGTTTATATTTGGATTCCTTTTTGATATTTTCAGATTTAGGAAATCACATGATTGTTAGTTCCTAGTCTTGTACATAAACAATGTTATGTTGGTCTCGATTATTTGGGATTGACTGCATGAGTTCTTTTGCTGGTATGCTCTTACTTACGACTTGTCTTACTATACATAAGCTAATTTGTTTTCATTATTTTAATGGCCCGTAAAGTATGGATGTATGTATAATCTTGAATCGTCGTCTTTCATTGAAATTAGTTTCCTTTTCAGATCATGATAAGGTCAATGTTTTTGTGCTGGTTTTACAATACTTATGATAAATTGATCGCGTTTTCGTTATAGGAAGATTTCTTATTGATTTGCTACATAAACTATGTGTATCTTATGAGTTTATGGTTGATATCGGGATTGTTACGTTTACTATTGTTTGTACACTTCTTTATGTGAAATACTCTGTTTTTTTCTGTTTATTTGTGAAGATGAATCTTTTCATTTGTCCTTTTCCTGTACTTCTATTGGGGTTTCGTTTCTTGAATATACATATTGTGTCAAGTGGTATATTTTTTCTAAGGGGTCGAAATATTATAGAAGTAAAATGGATATATATGAATTGAACTAAAAAGAGGGGTCAACATTACAACGTAATGTTATTTGTTTCTTCAAGAAAGGGGGACATTACTACGTAGTGTTATTTTGTCTTCAAGAAGAGGGGAGGGGGGTCAACTTTACAATATAGTGTTATTTTTTCTTCAAGAAGGGTGGGGGGGGGGGCGGAACTGAAATTTTCTTATCATTTTAGAAGGTTGTAAAATGTTAACTTTCAAAAGACAAGGGGGTTAACTCCCTTGCCACCTCTGTTTCACCTAAATGTAACATGTGATTATAAATGTTTATTTTTCTTTCGCATCCCAACTAATTGCCTTACACTGCAGGTTGAAAGTCACCAGCGACTAGAAATCTTTGCAGAACCATAAGATGGAAGACGACGACATTTATACAAAGGACGGGACTGTCAATATTAAGAAAGAGCCCGCTGTCAAGAACGAAACTGGAAACTGGAAGGCATGCCGCTTCATCCTTGGTATGGTTTCAAATTTATTCTAGACCCAACTTTTATTTCCGTTACACTTTTATTTACCAAATCCTCTTTTAACAGGGAATGAATGTTGTGAGAGGTTGGCTTACTATGGAATGAGTACCAATTTGGTCAACTATCTTCAAGACCGTCTCGGTCAAGGGAATGTCACTGCATCAAACAACGTAACAAATTGGTCGGGGACATGCTATGTTACACCATTACTTGGTGCTTTCCTGGCTGATGCCTACATGGGAAGATACTTGACTATTGCTAGTTTCGTGATCATCTATGTTTTTGTAAGTAATCCCTCTGTCGCACAATAAATGTTAAACTTTTCATTTTGGTCCATCTCAAAATAAATGTCACATTTCTAAATTAAGAAAGAGTATTAGTGAAACTTTACCATTGTATAAGCAATGTACAAATAATTAAAGTACATTTCTTAAAAACGTTTAGAAGTTAACTGAAACATTTATTTTAGGACGGAGGGAGTAGTTCTTTACTTCTCATCCCTTTTACCCTTAATGCTAGAATCTGATAAACTTCATGCCTGCCGACTAGCGTTCTTTCATGTGTAGCAAGCGTCTCCAAAGTCCAAACAATCCATGTTTTTGGCCTAGTGACATGCATGCTTTGTCTTTGGTTTCTGAATTCCCTAACGGAGGTGGCAGTACCGGACCTATGCATACTTGAAATCACCCACTCAATTAAATAGTTTATTTAGTTCAGTTTGTAAAGTGTTCGGTTTTTAACCTTGTGGTTGTGGGTTTGAGTCCCACAACATTTTTTTTACAAGCCAAAGTACACGTATTAATATCTAAATGTTGGATATTCATAAACGACATGAAAATATTCTCGTTGATTATTTTAATAGAGTTGATGAACGTGTATGTTTTTGTCTTGTAGGGAATGACGCTTTTGACCTTGTCCGCCTCCGTCCCCGGATTAAGGCCATCATCATGTGGAAAAGACGGTTGCAATCCAACCGAAACACAAACCGCAGTTGCTTTCATAGCCCTCTACATGATCGCACTCGGGACTGGTGGGATCAAACCTTGCGTCTCATCGTTCGGTGCTGATCAGTTTGATGAAACCGATGAAGTCGAGAGGAAAAAGAAGAGTTCTTTCTTCAACTGGTTTTACCTTTCGATAAATATTGGTGCTCTTATTGCTTCCTCTGTTTTGGTATGGATTCAAATGAATGTAGGGTGGGGATGGGGGTTTGGAGTCCCTGCAGTGGCTATGGCCATTGCTGTTATGTTTTTCTTCGCGGGAAGTCACTTATATAGGATTCAAAAACCTGGAGGGAGTCCTCTTACTAGGCTTATACAAGTTATTGTTGCATCTATCAAGAAATATAATGTCCAAGTCCCTGCTGATAAATCTCTTCTTTACGAGACGGCTGATGAGGAATGCAATATTCAAGGAAGTCGTAAACTCGAACACACTGATAAGTTCAGGTAACATTATAATATCAGATCAGCCAATCAACTTATATATGCAACATATTTTTGCGTTAATTGTTTTTCAAATAATGCAACTCAATTGTTAGTGACAGATATTGTATGACCTAACGTAATTTGCATATGTTATTAGATAATGCAACATACTTCTTTTTTACTTACGGCTATTGGGGCTATTTACATGGCATTGCCATGTAGGCGCCATGTCAGTGTTGACTTTATATTTGATGACATGGTGCTGACGTTACAGTCACCAGTCCCGTCAGTTTTTTGACATAAGCAGTGTTCTAAAAGACGGCCGCCTAGGCGCTAGTCGGGGTGGTGCCGCCGCGACTTTTGGCAAATCAGCCAAATTAGGATCTAGGCGGATCTAGGTGGCGCCTAGGCGGGCTTGGCGGCTAGGCGGTCTTAGCGGGATTGGGCGCCGACTAGGCGGCTTGCTTTTTTTTTTTTTTTTTTTATTGATCGATTAAAATTAAAACAACACACCTCAAATTCCAATTCGTGCGATACTGACTCAGAGAACCACTCGACTGGGTCTAGGGCTTTAACGGCGAAAATCGAAATCCCCAAATCCGTCCCTTGCCGTTGCCAGTTCGCCGTCGTATCCAATCTCTATCGCCGTCGTCTCCATCGCCATTGTCTCATCTGTGGTCTGTTCTTTCTTCGACAGTTCGACTTGACTAGGTCTTCCGTCTAGGGCTTTAAAAGGTTGGATTTTATGGATTTGTTCTTGATGTTGATTTATCTCCTTATTTGTACTGTTTCATGATTTAATCACTTTTTGATTTGGATTTGGATTTGGGAGTGCTCCCAGTTGGAATTTCCAGTAGCCCAGTAGTAAGTAGTTAAGTACTCCATTGTTGTTAACTGTAACATGTCAAAAATTGATTCTTTTTCAGTTTTTCTTACACTTTTGGTTTCAGTAAGTGCTCCATTGTTAACTCATAACTGTAAGTCTGTAACATGTCCAAGAATTGTTAACTGTAACAGGTCAAAGATTGCACAATTGTTAGGTTCTTGAACTGATGAACTGTCTCTTGTATTATTTGTATGATTTGTTTGTATCTTACATTTTTACTCCCTCCGTCCCAAAATGAAATAAAGAATGTTCAAAAAGTTTTCAAATTTAACAAGAACTTGAAAACTTTTTGAACATTCATTTTGAGACGGAGCCACGGAGGGTGTAACATTTTGTGTCGACTGTCGACTGTCGACTGTTATTCTTAAATTATCCAGGTTTTGTTGAATAGATCACAAAATAGTACTTTTTTTGTGTAATTTCTCGGCCCTGCCTAGGCGCTCTAGGTGCTTGGCCCGAGTCCGCTGCCTAGCGGCCGCCTAGCGATTTTTAGAACACTGGACATAAGTAAAAAAAAGTATGTTGCATTATTTGACAACGGTGCATTGGTCAAATTATCAGTAACGAATACATTGCATTATTTGTAATTTTGGTTGTAGTACGTTGCATAAGTCATTAATTATTCTATATCGGATTTGAGATTTGATCATTTCCTTTTGAAAATGCTTAATGTAATGTTGAAATTTTCAGATGTCTTGACAAGGCTGCAGTGGAGACAGAGAAGGACCGAAACAAAGGCTACTCCGATCCATGGAGACTGTGCACCGTAACTCAAGTCGAGGAGCTCAAATCCATCATAAGAATCCTCCCCGTTTGGGCATCCGGCATAGTTTTCTCCACCGTATACAGCCAAATGAGCACCATGTTCGTCCTCCAAGGCAACACAATGGACCAACACATCGGCCCCAATTTCAAAATCCCCTCCGCGTCCCTCTCCCTCTTCGACACCCTCAGTGTCATCTTCTGGGCCCCACTCTACGACCGTTGCATCATCCCATTGGCCCGAAAATTCACAGGCCACGAACGAGGCTTCACTCAGCTACAACGCATGGGCATCGGGCTAGTAATCTCTCTCATCGCCATGATCGCTGCAGGAATCTTGGAAGTGGTCCGTCTCGATTATGTGAGAAAAAACAACTTTTACGACCTCGAAACTATCCCCATGACTATTTTTTGGCAGGTCCCACAATATTTTTTAATCGGATGTGCGGAAGTTTTTACTTTTATCGGTCAAATGGAGTTTTTTTATGACCAAGCGCCCGATGCAATGAGAAGTCTTTGTTCGGCTCTTTCTCTTACGACGGTTGCGTTGGGTAACTATTTGAGCACTCTGCTCGTTACGGTTGTGACTAAAGTGACTACGAGGAACGGGAAGCTCGGGTGGATACCGGATAATTTGAACAAAGGTCATCTTGATTATTTCTACTGGCTTTTGGCTGTTCTGAGTTTGTTGAACTTCTTTGTTTATCTGTGGATAGCTAAATGGTATTCTTACAAGAAGGTAACTGGGAAACCTCGGTAAGATATTCTGGGTTTGTGTAGTTTTAGGTTTGTGGTACTGTTTTTTTTTTTTTGTTTGGTTTAGGGTGGAAATGTTTGTAAGGGGGTGAATGGATGGGGAAAATGGTGTGTGGCATTATGTTCAAAGACTGGTGTTTGTTTTAATAGGTGATTTATCGTTTCATTTCATTTTCTTGTTTTTAAGCTATTTTCTTACTTACCACCAAGGTTCTAAAAAACGCTAGGCGGCCACTAGGCGCCGCAGAGGCGCCTAGGCGGGATCTAAGCGGGGCCGAGAATTTAGAAATAACTATAATATCCTAGACGGGACTTAGGCGTTTCATGAACGCCTAAGCAGCCTAGACGGAGTTTTTTAGAACACTGCTTACCACGATGGATTCCGAAGTTGTTGTCCGGGGTTTATGCAGCTCGCTAAGGTGTGGCAGTTCGGATAGTAATTGTCTAATTCGTGATCAGTCAACATAAAAAATATAGAAATATTTTTTTTTCTAAAAAAATGGGATCAAATTATCAAAAAATAATAGTGGAAGTCTTGTGTGAAACGGTTTCACATTTTGTTGAGAGAGGAAATGGGTCTGCCCCGCCCATAAGGGGCAAACAATTTACTCTCTCAATGAGACCGTCTCACGTGTGAAACTGTCTATTGTCTCACATATGAGAGGGGGTTTCGTTGATAGAGTAAATGGTTTGACTCCTATAGACGAGGCGGTAGAAGAGATGGATTCCGGGATGGACCAGAAAATCGACTAGTCTGACGGGAAGAACAGATTTATTTTCTGGTAGAAGATTATGCATTGGGCGTGCAGATCGTGGGCAGGAAAAGTGCAGATCACGTGCGGTTCGCGTGCAGTCTTGGTGCAGGTTGCGTGCAGTTTTGGTGCAGATCGCGTGCAGTTTTTTCGTGCAGTCCGCGTGCAGTGTCCGTGCAGAAATCTGGGTGTCTAGGTTGGACACATCTGGTATTATATTCTGTTGCCTTTGACATATTTGAGTTTGGAATTTTCCTGGTTATTCTGAAGCTCTTCACTGTAGAGGATCGAGAATCAATAAATCTGAGAGCAGTCAGTGATTGTTCATCTGTGCTAGCAATAGCAAATCTGGTAGATCTGAATCTGAAAGTTCGTCTGGTGTTCGTTGGTGACCCAAGAACGCATCTGGAACGTTTCGGTGTCTGGTATCTACATCTGAAGACGGAGATTTGAAGCTAGGGTTCTGTGATCAGAAGTTAGCTATCTGGTATAATCTGAAGATCTAACATCTGTTGTAGTCTATTCTAGTGATCTAGAAGTGGATACAAAAATATGTGTTGCCCGAGGCAATAATCTGGTTAGATTTCAGAGTTGTACATCTGACTCCGCATCTGAATAAATTCTGAGTCGGGTGCAACGATGGCGAGCAGTGACAATCTGAATGAGAATGGTGATTATGCCCTAGTGACTGAAGAAGAAGCGTGCAAGGAAGTTTCATAGGTTCTAGATTCGGGAGTTTTTTATCGCATGTGTTCGCGCAAGGAGCAGTTTACAACGTACAAGCAGAAAGATGGAGACTGTATTTATATGGCTAATGGATCAGTCTGCGAGGTAGTTGGCATGGGCTTCGTAAAGGTGAGAACTTCTGGTGATAAATATCTCACATTGAACAAGGTGAGACATGCTCCACAAGTAGCAAAGAATCGGATATCACTTAGTCGGTTGGACAAGAAGGGATACATTTTCAAAGGTGAAGGTGGAGTTTTGGATGTCTACAAAGGTCCAGATGTGATTCTGAAGGGCGGAAGAAAAGGTTCCTTTTTTATCCTCCAAGGTTCTGAGATTGGTGAGGGTGTTGACGAGCAGGTGGAGCAGCGTTTTACTCTAGGCCGGAGTGAACTGGGAAAGCCACGGCTAGAAGATCAACACATACCAGTTTTATCAGTCATGGTTGGCAAGATCCAATGTCGACTGGATGAGCCACGTCTGAATGACTGTTAATCGCCCGTTGGGGTGATTCTGAGTGCCCGTAGGTGTATGTCTGGGTGTCCGGTGGGATACATGCATGCAGAATATCTGATTGTCTATAGGACAAAGTTGTTTGTCTAGTGAGGCAAATCCTGAGTGTCTTGAAGATACACGACGCACGAAAAATCTGGTTGTCCGGAGGACAAATCTAGTGTCTTTGACGAAAGACAGACTGAGACTATGGTTGAAAAATCTGGTACGAGGGATGTGGCTCAAGGTGGAGGCTATGTCGGAAGCTCGTGCATCTGAATTATTAGGGGAGATTCAAAATCAAGGTGGAGATTGTTAGAGCAAAAGTGATTTTGAAGAAGAAGTAGATGCAGAAGAAGACCCGGACGGGTGGCATGACAGATCCGGTCGGACATTGGTGAGGTCTGGCCGGACCAAGGTCACTACCCGGTCGGACCATGACCAAGACACGGGCGGACCATGCAACTCCGAGGTATTTCGGATTTTGGCATTGTTCTGGCTTGCGTAGAAAGTAAATCAAGTCATCTGGGGATTTGATTTAGGACTCCTTCTATCTTCTGGTTTAGGTCTCTAATGCCCATAAATACTAGTTGTAAATTAGTATTTTCTGCGCGTGATTCAATTGACATTGAGAGAGAGATCAGTAATTCTAGATCTAGGGATTTGCATAGCTAGGAACTTTTTGATCAAAGTTCATGCAAACATAAATTAGTGTGATCATCTTCTTGTAATATTTTCTCCGCCATAATAATATCCGTTTCCCTTTGCTCGTGGACGTAGCCAATAGGTTGTTGGTGAACCACGTAAATTTTGTGTTGTTGATTTGCGTTCATTATTATATGCTATCTCTTGGTCTGATTTACTAACATGACTAATGACCAATCTCATCCGTTCTTTTTTATCTCAATAGCCTAAATATATTTCTGGCATATAGATGTTCATTGTAGGTCCTTCAATCTTGCGACCTCATACAAAAATTTCCATCTAAAGAAAGAAATGAGATCTGAAACTGCTGCAACCATTTTCTGAAGTAGCTGTGCTTCTCCAACCATGGTGATGTTGCTACACTTTCTACTTTTTTTACATTTATGACTGAGATTAATTATTTCATTTTCGTATTTCTCAAAATAAAAGTCGTCTTACTAAAAATAGGGTATGCAGTTTGATCATCTTTCTATACTACTCTTTCTAATAGACACAAACATTGCAATGTCATTGTACGTACCACTCTACCCATTTGAATAATCAAAGAAGCATAAAAAAACTTAAAAACATTAATTCATCAGCTATGACATTTGTTTTGTGACAAATTATATAAATCCCAAATGACAAATTAATTTTGACCGTTGATACAATGCAATGCAGGGGAAAGTGATTTTTTATATATAAAGGGAAGCTTGCTGCAACAAGTTTCTACAAACGAGCGGTTCCCACTCCAAAGAAGTGGGGTTCACTTTACATTTACACGCAACAAGGAAATTATCACAAAAATAAAAAATAAAAAAATAGATAAAACTATACAGAATAAGAGGTCCAGAATACTTAAACTGTAGATAAACATCTCTCTCTCTCTCTCTTTAGAAAGCAAAAATAGAAATGATATCTCTGAAATCCATTCAGACCTCATTCAGTCCCACAAAGCATCATGCTTTTTCCCAGAAAAAACACCTCTCCTCCAGGAAGAACCCCTCCTCCTCCTCCTCCTCCTCCTCCTCCTCCTCCTATCTCTTCTTCTGCAAGTCCAAAAATTCAGACGCCGGCGATGAACCTGAGGAACAGCCGCCGCCCCAACCTGTTGGTGATACCCAAAAGCAAGAAATGCTAGTGAGAATTGCAATGCTCCAAGCTCAACAAGTCCGTGCCAACGAGTACTTGGACGAGCGATCAGCTTTTATGATCAAATTTAAAGAGGAGAAGGAAGCTGAATACGATAAAATTCAGAAAGAGCTTCTCGAGAAGCTTGACCAAGTCAGCGCAAAGGTCTGTCCACGAATCCCATTTGACAAGTCAAACTTTTTCAAAACGCGATACAAGAGTTTTCAGAAAGGGGGTCAAGATTGTTTTTTGAGATGAGGGTTATAGTTGAGGTATTCAGATTTAGTATACAAAGGGGTCAAAATAATAATTTACCCTAGATCATGGGGTCAAAATGTAATAATTTTGGATAGTGAAAATATATTTTTAAAGAATTTGAAGTTAGTAAATTTGACACATTCCTAAACTGAAGGGGTCAAGTGACCTCCTCGCTAATAAGCCCATGTGGGTAAAGTGACCTCCTCCTAAACTGAAGGGGTTAAGTTACACATTCCTAAACTAAAGGGGTAAATTTGACACGTTCCTATACGGGTACGAAGCTCTTAGAGCACCAGATTGTTTTTTTTTTCCAAGCTTTTAACAGATTGACTTATTTTTTCATTTCAATCAACAGAGATGGGAGGAAGTTGAAAAGCACATGGAAGAGTGGGAAGCATCAGCGGAATTGAATAAAAAGGAGATTTCAAAGAATGAACAGGTGTTATATGACTTCGAAGATCAAATTGAAAAGGATAGGAATGAAGGGTTGTTCTTTCAGGGCCTAACGCGAGACAAACCTGTTGATAAAGCACTAGCAAAGGAGGAGACGGATAGGATTAAAGAAGTTGCAAAAGAAAGTTTGGGATCAGAAACTAGGAGGAACATTTACCTCGGATTGATTGGTTTGGTGAGCGTTGCGATTGTCAATACGTGGGTGTCTGCAACATCTAATTGGCCGAAAGCTGCAGTTCTTGCAGCAATCTTGGTGGGATTGCTTTCTCAGCTTACCTACGAGCAAAATTTGTTGTCAGGGACGGAGATAATACAAGACGAGGAAAAAGAGGATGAGGGAAAGTAAAAAAATGTTCTTCCTCTGTACTGATTGTATTTAGTTATGATATACGAGTACGAATTACTAGCTAGCATCTTTCAGTAAATATGAATATAACTTGAGACATAACCCCAAGTATGATCTTAATAGCTGGGACTGATAAAATCAAGTTATTTGCTTTTGCATCATTGTTAGTTCTTGGTGATAACTTGTAATCGCCAAGACCCTTGTGGTATCTGTTCTGATGCTTGGAAAAACAGAAAACCAAAAAAAATAAATTTTGAAAAAAAATAAAATAACTAGCATAGTATGAAAATGATAGAAGTTTAAATTTTCTTACGAAAATTTGACACAACGAAGAATGTGGAGTGAGACATAAACCAAAGTAAGGTCTTATGACTTTGGACTATACATCACGCAATTCCATTTTGCATCATCATCGAATATTGATGACATTCTGTCTCACCAATATCCCGGATATATCTGATGCGTTGTCGTTGGTTTCTACTATGTTATTCTGCCTACATAAAATTATTTCTGGGAGAAATAACACAGACATATCCTTTCTAAATACCAAGAGAAGCATAAAAATGATAATCTAATTACCAATGGAAGTGCAACAATCATTATGGCGGGTTAATTTTGTTAACGACTTACAAATGAATAGTGTCTTACAAGTTCCGGAAGACAGGATGGAGACTGGCTGGCAGTGTTCTAAAAGACGCCCGTCTAGGCCGTCCAGGCCGCCTAGGCCCCGCCTAGGCGCTAGGCGTTCATGAAACGCCTAGGTCCCGTCTAGGATATTATAGTTATTTCTGAATTCTCGGCCCCGCCTAGGCGCTAGGCGTTCATGAAACGCCTAGGTCCCGTCTAGGATATTATAGTTATTTCTGAATTCTCGGCCCCGCCTAGATCCCGCCTAGGCGCTAGGCGCCCCTGCGGCGCCTAGCGACCGCCTAGCGTTTTTTTAGAACCTTGGCTGGCACTACTCTTGTGGCTTTAAGTGGTGTCTACCACTTTCAACTCCTACATTATCAAAAAAATGAATTAGGTCAACCTTGCAACTATAAACACTATGGCTATATAATTGAATGCCGAATATGGCAGCAATCATAAAAAAATATGTTAGTAATCAGATAACGTAATGGTTGGAAGCTTACTTTCAGAAGATTCTGTATAAACTATCTATGATGCGTCATATCGACAATTTGAAGATTTAGTATATACTCTCTATCTGCCCGCCCTGTCCATAATAACTGCCCTGACAAGTATATTCCATGTAACCACAGTAGGGAGAATCTCCTTAGCCAGAGCATCACTCAGATACCGAACGGCATCTGATAGTCTATAACAAGAACAGAGGCCTTTAAGAACAATGTTATAAGAGATAATATCAGGCTTAAGCCCACTTCTCAAAATGCGGGCCCAAATCACAGATGCATTAAGGCAATCTCTAGCTTTGTAAAACCCCTCCATCAAAGTGTTGAGGGTAACAAGATTTGGAACACAATCACACTGACTCATCCTTAGATATAGCTGCAATGCATCTCCCACTTTGCCTGCAGAACAGAGACCATGGATTATTATGTTATGCATAATTACGTCTGGCTTGAGACCCTTCTCAACAACTTGGCACCACAGATTCAGAGCCATGTCTATCTTTTTGCCTTGACAAAGACCACGCATCAATAAGCTGTACGTGATTATGTCAGGTTTCCATCCTTTTTCAAGCATCTCCTTCACAAGGAGATAGGCTTCATCAAACCTTTCTACTTTGCACAGTCCATCAATAAGAGTATTGTAGGTGACAACAGTTGGTAAGCAATCCTTAGCAGCCATCTCGGAAAAAAATCGAATTGCATCGTCAATTTTAGAAGCCCGAATTAAACCATTAAGCAATGTATTGCAAACATGAGCATTAGGCTTACAGCCATGCTTAGTCATCCGGTCAAGCGTATCAAATCCTTCGTCCACTCTCCTGGCATTACATAAGCCATTAATTATTGAGGAGTACGCGAAAACATCAAGATCATTCCCTTTATCCTCCGCATCAGTCAAGACCCATAAAGCCTTATTTAGATACCCATTCTTACAGAACCCATGAATCAAAACACCGTAAGTAGTCAAATCTGCAACACATCCATCCTCTTGCAAGACTTGCCAAACAGAAATAGCTTCCTCCACCTTCATGTTCTCAAACAACCCTCGAATAAATATATTAAAACTAACAACATTTCTAATACCATCCCTTCCCATTAGATCCCACAACTCAAACCCTTCTTTCATTTTCCCTGCTTGACAATACCCATTCAACAATGCATTATATGTAACCACATCAGGACTCACCCCTCTCTCAACCATTTGCTTGAACACTCTCGAGCCACCATCAACATTCCCCGACTCACACAAACCATGTATCAAACTACTATAGGTAAACAAATCCAGCTCCCGCTCATTCTCCTTCATCCTTTCCCAAATCCTCAAACTTTCATTATACTTGCCACACTTACTCAACCCACTAATCGTTACATTATATGTAACAACATTTGGATAAACATATGGTTCCCTCAATAACCTCTCCCACACTTCACTAGCCCCCACATGATCACCACTTTTAAGAAACCCATCAATCAGCATATTATAACACATTACATCTGGCGTCAAACCTCTCACAAGCATTTGATCGAACACCTTCCAGGCCTCATCAAGCTTCCCACTTTTCACCAACCCGTTGATTAAAGTTCCATAACTTACAACATCCGGAACCAAACCCTTACCACTAGCCCAACTCAATATCTCCATCGCTTTACCAAAATCATTTCTTTGACACGCAATCTTAATCAAAACATTAACACTTTCCAAATTTGGCGACACGCCCATCTTCCTAAAATGCCCAAAAAACAACTCGGCGCGATGACATTGATTTGCTTCAACCAAAGCATTAAGCATAGAGTTATAAGATCGAATCCCAGGCTCGCAACCGAAAATTTGGACCATTCGCTGGAAAACGTCGAGGGCTTGATCGACCATGGAGTGGCGAGTGTAGAGCTTGATTACAGTCAACGGGAGGTCTTCGGGGCATTGACATTTCTGGGTTTGGATCAGGTTTAGGATACGGGAAGGTGGGAGAGGAGGGTGGGAGATTGGTCGAGGCGGCGGAGGATGTGGCGGTAGATGGAAGTGGTGTGAGTGTAATTTGGGTGGGAAGTTGCTGAATCGAAGAGGGAGAGTGCTTTTATTGGGTTCTTTTCGGATTTGAGGAGCTTGAGAAGGTACTTTGGAGAGAGGTTGTTGGCATGTTCGGCCATGAGAGTGAGTGTGGAGCTTTGTTTTTCATTGTGATGGCATTGTTCAGATGTTTGGGAAGGAGTGGTGATTGTGGGTCGGCGGGTTTTACAGTGGAGACAAAGTTATACTCCCTCCGTCCCATTTCAAATTGCAAATACTAGGTTGGCACAGGATTAAGAGAAAAAGTGAAAAAAGTGATGTGTTGTGAGTGTTGATAGTTGAGTGGAAAAGAGAAAGTGGCGTAGAGAATAGTTAGTGGGCTAGTGGATGTGAGTATGCGAGTGGGTTAAAACTTGTCATTTTTGGATTTTGCAATTTTAGTTGGGACACATTTTTTGGCAACTTTTGCAATTTAAAATGGGACGGAGGGAGTATAAGTCAAAGAAAAGGGTGGTGTTATACACGTGAAATTAATCAATACTCTCCCGTCCCATTTTAAGAGTAAAAAAATAGGATGACACAAAAATTAAGAAAAAAATATTTTTATTATAAAATATAGATAGTTGGTAGAGTGTTGTGAGTATAGAGAGTATGTATGGGAGAAAAATGGTAGGAAATAGTTAGTGGATAATTGTTGTGTGTATGACATGTGGGGCCCACTAAATAAAAAAGTATAAAATACTTTACTTTTATGGATTTTGACTCTTAAGTTGGGACAACCATTTGGGAATTTTTTTACTCTTAAAATGGGACAGAGCGAGTACACATGAAATTTTAAAGGCAAAACTGCACCAAAAATCACTCAACTATGACCACTTTGGGTATTTGGTCACTAAACTAATTTCCTTTTGAACACATCCAACTAAGAGTTTATTGAATCGAAAGTCACTATCACTAACACCGTTACATTTTTTTTTCGTTAAATAGTCATGTGCCAATGCACATGACTTTTTATCAAGGGTATTTTCGGTACAAAAATATTTTTCTTTCCTCTTCAAGATAGAACTCAGATCTGGGATTGTTGGGATTTTTTTCCATAAACCCAAATTCAAAATCAAACACACACAATAATGAATCAAATGTGAAACTTTCAGATCTAAGAATGTGGGTGAAGACCTATAGAACAAATAAAGAACAAATCTTGAGGTAGAACAAATAAAGAACAAATAAAGTGAAAATTCATTTTACTCATTTACTCTCTCTCTCCTCCTTGCATTTTTCAAGTCTGTTTGCAGCTCTTCTTATTCCGGCAACGCCAACATCTCCGGCGAATCCCATGGCTCCTTCTCTCATCACTTTTTGTCCGATTTAGTATCAGGATCTGGGTAGTCTACTCAATCCGAGCATGGACCCACTTTTTTCAGTCGGATTTGACTACATTCTGAGGGCAGGTTAACCAACTTTCCCTCTTTTCGTTTTTCCGGCGACAATTCCGGTGAGTTCTTGAACTTCGTGTTCATGTCACTTTTACTCAAATTAATCCATAAATATTGCTCCTTTTATATTTTCGAGTGTAACCTAGGAATTGTTGACAGATTCAACCCGTATCTTTGTTCACTTACGGTGAGTTCTTGAACTTCGTGTTCATGTCACGAAGGGAGTGCAGATATGTTGTCCCTTTTGTGATTTTGGCTGGCCGGAATGTCGCCGGCGGTACGAATTGGCGGAGGCAGAGAACGAAGGGGAGAAGAAGAGGAAAGAACATGTGTGGATTTAATTTTCTGGGTTTAATTTGTGGTTGTGGTGGTGGGTGGTTTGATTGAAGAGGGAAGAAAAAAAATTTTGTACCGAAAATACCCTTGATAAAAAGTCATGTGCATTGGCACACGACTATTTAACGAAAAAAAATGTAACGGTGTTAGTGATAGTGACTTTCGATTCAATAAACTCTTAGTTGGATGTGTTGTTTCAAAAGGAAATTAGTTTAGTGACCAAATACCCAAAGTGGTCATAGTTGAGTGATTTTTGGTGCAGTTTTGCCAATTTTAAATAATACTCTCTTCATCCCATTTTAAACTTCAAAAATTTTCATTTTGAGTGTTCCATTTTAAACTTTAAAACCTAAAAATAATTTTTTTTATACTTCTTTATTTGTGGGCCCTACATGTCATACTCATAACAATTACCCACTAACTATTCCCTACCTCATTTTCTCTCATCTACCAAATCATCTACACTCAGAACATCGCATTTTTTTTAATTCTTGAACCCAAATTTTTTTTGAAGTTTAAATTGACACGGAAGAGTATTCATTAATTTTACGAGTGTATATAACAACACCCCAAATGAAAAATGTCTAACTTTAATTGTATTTTGATTAAAGACTTGAAAAAATAATTAAAGGGACATTTTCTTAAAAGCCCTTCATTCTAACTTTTATTTCTAAAGAAGACACAATATTTTTCTAATTACTCAAAAACCCAGGAACAAAAATAGCCAAGAATACCCCTAACTACCCCTTATAAGGGTGCTCCCCCTTTCCAAGCCATATTTTCAGGTCATATTTTCATCCCGCTCTGAGATTCATGTCTCACACTCTTAGAAACACTGAGAATCATGTCTCAAACCTATAAAAACACTAAAAGTCATATCATAAATGTATAAAAAAACTGAGGGACATATCGCATGCCTATAAAAACATTGAAAGTCATGTCACATACCTATAAAAACACTTAGAAGCATATCACATACCTATAAAAACACTTAGAGCCATGTCACACACCAATAAAAACACTTAGAACCATATCACATACCTATAAAAACACTTGGAACCATGTCACATGCCAATTAAAACACTTAGAACCACGTCACATACCTATAAAAACACTGAGAGATATGTCACATACACATAAAAACACTTAGAACCACGTCACATACCTATAAAAACACTGAGAGACATGTCACATACACATAAGAACACTTAGAATCACGTCACATACCTATAAAAACACTGAGAGACATGTCACATACACATAAAAACATTTAGAAAACATATCGCATACCTCTAAAAACACTGAGAGTCATGCCGCAGACCTATAAAAACTCTGAGATACATGTCACAAACCTATAAAAACATTGAGACATGTCTCCGACTTGTAAAAACAATAAGATACATGTAACATACATATAAAAACACTGAGAGCTATGTCACAGACCTATAAAAATACTGAGACAAGTGTCTCAGACCTATAAAAACACTGAGAGACGTATCTCAAACCTATAAAAACACTGAGAGTCGTGTCTCAGACCTATAAAATACTGAGAGACGTATCTCAGACCTATAAAAACACTGAAAGGCATATCTCAAACCTATAGAAACACTGAGAGGCGTGTCACAGACCTATAAAAACACTGAGAGACATGTCACATACATATAAAAACCACTTAGAACTATGTCGCAAACCTTTAAAACACTGAGAAACGTGTCACAGACCTATAAAAATACTGACAGGCATGTCACATACTTATAAAAACACTGAGAGACAAGTCACATACCTATAAAAACACTGAGAGCCATGTCACATATCTATAAAAACACTAAGAGAGATGTCGCAGACCTATAGCCATGTCTTACACTTGTTAAAACACTAAGAGCCATGTCGTAGACCAATAAAAACATTGATATCCATGTCTCAAACCTATAAAAACATTGAGAGTCATGTCTCCGACTTATAAAAACACTGAGATACATGTCATATACATATAAAAACACTGAGAGCTATGTCACAAACCTATAAAAATATTGAGACAAGTGTCTCAGACCTATAAAAACACTGAGAGATATATCTCAAACCTATAAAAACACTGAGAGACGTGTCTCAGACCTATCAAAACACTGAGAGACGTGTCTCAGACCTACAAAAACACTGAGAGACTGTTGGTGTTGTATGCTCTAGGCACGTTTTGTAAAACAATTAATGTTATTTATATATTAAAGATATTGAATGTTTGATTATTATATCATTTGCATGTTTATTATAATAATCCCCGTCCCTGATAATTATGATTAATTGTTAGTATAAGTTTAATGGATAATCATATGATGATTATGGTGTATGGGATACAATTAAACTTATGGGTATTTGTTGGAGACCAAATACTGGACTGACCCATATGAGATTTATGTCATGGTCACAATGTCATAATTTATATTACTGGAATCTTTAGACCTGAGATTATCACAGTCTTCCACTCGATGAACATTACGTTTGACATATTCAAACGTTACCCCTAATCGGGTAGCTATAAAGAACGTGATTGGCGTAATCGGATTCATGTAAGGAAAGGTAATAAATCAAGAAGGGATTTGTTCCTCGTAAGAGAGAGATGTCAAGCTTTGGCCACTCGAAGAATGGTGTTGATGAAATGCATGGCCGTGCTCAAATAAGATTTGTACTATCAATACATTCTGGATCGAGAAAGCATTGAACATTGTAAGTTGACCATTGACCATGGCTTACGTTCAATAGACATCGTGAAACAAAGAGATTGTAATATGTTCTATAAAGGATTCACGAACTTATACAAGTTATATTAATTGGGTAGTCATGATGGCTTGCTAGAGTCCGCTCATGATTTATGAGCACAAATATGTTTGGGCTCATTGCCACTTAATATAATCCTATGGGGTCACACACAAAAGGACGAATTGTTCAAAAGGCTAAAATCGGAATTCTGGTGGTGCTCGGCCGAGCACCTCATATGACTCGGCCGAGCATGGTAAATCAGAAGGTCAGATTTTCTGGAGCAAAGGTGCTCGGCCGAGCACCTTAAAGGACTCGGCCGAGCAGGCCCTGTTCGGGCCCAAAAACTGATTTCGTGTTGTGACGGGTTTTAACCTATTTCTCCTAAACGGTTTAGGACTAATAAGTATATAAACCTCTAACAACGACCTAATCAGTATGTATTGATTCCATATCAATTAGATAGCCTCCGAGAGAGAGAAAAACAAGTTCTTCTTCTTCCTCAAGAACAAGCACATTGATTTTCCATATAGCCTTCAAAGTAGAAAGAGTTTCTATTGGGTCTAGCAATCCGGTTCAAGAATCGTTCTTGAAATTCGTTCGCGTGTGGATAAACATAGAGGGCGTTGGCATCAACTCCTTCAAAGTTTCGTGATCCAAGTTTTGCGGTCGTTCCTACGTTCGTGATTCGAAGAAGAGCGAAGAACAAAGATTGAAGATCTCAGAATTTTAAAGCTCCGTCACGGTTAGTGTTCTAAATTCATCCTCGTATTAATCTAATCATCGTGATCGGATCTAGCCTTTTTGGGTTTATTCCGCTGCGCATGTTTGCTCAAAACCCAACAGTGGTATCAGAGCCCCGTTCATCATGATTATTTTAATAATAACATGTTAATGATATAATTGGATTATATGTTTTGGCATGCTATGTGAATTTGGATTCAAGATGTTTATGTGATCTGAGTTTTATGTTTGTATATGAGATATATTGAAATCATAAAATCGCACCGTTTAAATACGTTATGTGGGATCTATGATTGCAATAATAATTTGATTATTATGTTCCTTTAGATTATCAAAAAAATTAATTGGATTGATTTGTTGATGATCTTTGATTCATGAAAAATCGTTTATTCAAGGTTTTGATGAACATGATGATATGATCATCATGAACACCAAATCCTAAATGAATCGGGAAAGCAATCTTAGAATTAGAATTCGACAAGAAAATTTGTTCTGTTCGTGGTGCTCGGCCGAGCAGTCTATAAGACTCGGCCGAGCAGAGTCGTCAGAAGCAAAGGGTTTTCTGGAACACAGAGGCGCTCGGCCGAGCACCTTAAAGGACTCGGCCGAGCAGGTTGATTTTGGACAGAATTTGTTTTTCAGATGGCTGGTTTTAGAAACCGTGTTTCCTGAAAACAAATATCAAGGTCAAAGTAATGAATTGATGGGACAAAAGAATTTAGAATCGAGTTACTTTATGTAAGGGATTGTGGATGCCTATTGGCTTAGTTTCGACCTTACATAGTTGTTTCTTCTAGTTTCTAAATTTGGTACGGGATTGTGGATGCCTTCTGGCTTAGTTTCGACCGTACAATCGTGCTCTCAATAATGTGTTAAAGAATTTATCCCCATAAATCAATCACATGAAATCTTAATTTAATTAATGAGATTAATTAAATTATTAACCGTTGCTTTAAGAATAACATGTTTATCTTATGTGATCATAATGTGTTATATGCTATATGTGGTGAACCTTCATAAAACTTAAGTTTTGTGCCAATCCATGATTAAAATACTTGCGAGTACGTGGATAGTTTTTGTGGGCTCTGCCAAAGCGAGGTGCATTAATTCTATTCATTTATGAGCAAGATGAGGAAAGAGTGATTCCTATACGTTTAAAATGGTTTGACTTAATTAGGCTATCAAAAGACAAAGTTTTGGCCTAAGGCACAGATGAGATTAAAACATGTTAGACATATGATGTCTAAAATCTCATAAAGGATCTAAGAGTCATATTTGATATGATTGACAAAGAGTTGTCCACCTAATTAATTTAATTTTGAGCAGTATCGCCAAAGCGGACTTGAAATTAATTAAAGATGGATCTTAGCCCATTTAAATTATATGATGCATTAATGTATTTGAAGGTTATATAATTTAGTGGGAGTATTTGTGAAATACTAATATTTAATATCTTTAATAAAGTTGGTACTTATATTTAATTATATGTTTGCATAATTGTAGATAATGGCTCAAAATACAAACTTATCACTGCGATCTATCCTTGAGAAGGAGAAACTTCAAGAAAATTGAGCTAACTATACGGATTGGATCCGTAGCCTTAGAATTGTTCTAAAGCATGAGGACAAGCTCTATATTCTTGAAGAGCCCGTTCCTGAAGAAGAACCTGCTTCTAATGCACCCAAGGATGAGAGAAACGCCTACAAGAAACATGCAAATGATTCTCGTGAGGTGGGTTGTCTTATGCTTGCGGCCATGTGTTCAGAGCTTCAGAAGACTCTTGAGCACTTGGAGGCATTTGACCTTGCTGCTTCGTTGAAAGATATGTTTCAAGAACAAGCAAGGCAGAGAGGTTCGACACTATAGCTGCACTTGTCTCATGCAGATGAGCGAAGGGCGGTCTGTGAGCCCTCATGTTTTAAAGATGAAGGCTTACTTTGAGAAACTAGAGAGGCTTGGTCATCCAATTGATGATGAGTTGGCTACCGATTTTATTCTTAATTCATTGCCCAAAGCTATAACCAGTTCGTCATGAACTTTAATATGCATGGGATGGATAAGACTCTGTCTGAATTGCATGGGATGCTTAAGCAGGCAGAAAAGAAAATTGGTAAAGAAGCCGCTCCTGTGCTCATAGTGTCAAAGGAAGGAAAGAAAGGC